>CABHPP010109184.1:26881-46197 GCA_902168425.1 Peromyscus attwateri
TCTATATCTATATCTATATCTATATCTATATCTATATCTATATCTATATCTATATCTATATCTATATCTATGTGTGTGTATTCCTGACTATATAAATAAAACCAGCTAAGTCCATACAATGCCTGACCATCTGGTATTGGATAGCCAGTTGGTGTGATCTTCTCTGAGGAAAACTTTTTATCTCCACTCTCAGCATTCCTTAGTTACCTGTAGTGTTTTGTCAAGGGTTGAAGCCCTGGGAGCTTTCCACCCCTGTCTGTCAGCCAGCATGTCTACTGGTGTTGTCCTTGATCAGGTTCATGGTTGTACAGCCATATAGTGAGACTTCATGGGAATAACTTCTCTAAAATTTCTGCTAGAAACAATCTCACAGCAATCTCTGTTCCTCTGGCTCTAGGATCTTTCTTTTTTCTGCCATGGTCCCTTTGCCTTACATACAGGAGTTGTCTTACAGAGATATCAGATCGGATGAGAGTCCATGACTGTGTTTTGATTAGTTGTGATTTTTCTATAATGGTCTCCATTTTGCAAAGAGAAGTTTCCTTGATGAAGAGTGAGAACTACTTTATTTGTGGGTATAAGATAAATATTTAGAATTTATTTAGTGATTATCCTGATTTAGGAAAGTGACAAGTTGTAGCTTCTCCTGCAAGAGCCATGACTTCACTAGTGCCAGGTCATTTGCTAAGTTTCTAGTATCAGGATCAGTTTCCATTTTGTTAAGTGGGCCTCAAATCCAATTAGAGAGATGTTAGTATCACAAGTGTATGTGCACCACTATTACATCCTTTGAGTTATCATGTCTATCATAACTGGGTGGGATTGTTGGCTGCTTTCCTTTTTTGGAATCATGCATGGTACCTTCTGGTATCATAAAAGGGAGTTTTCAGGGAGAAGGCTTTCAGGTCAGATCCAGCTCTGGTCTTCTGCATCACGTGTGGGAAGTACATGTCTTTAGCAGTATGTTCCTAGCTTTAAACTCTACAGGGCACCCAAGAGAAATGATAACAATATATTTTTGAATCTCTTGGACAACACTGGCCAACAAATCAAAAGAGATCTTTTCATGCCTGGTGCTGCTGTTTTGTTAGGTAGTCTACGATTCTTTGGGGGAGCATTTTCAGCTCGGTGGGAAACTTTCATTTAAACTGTGTGTGTATACCGAGACTTAAGTATATTATAGTATTCTTAGGTATGTAGTTAATAACATGATTTCTTAATAGTTTTTTTAGACATCCTCCCTATTATTTTGCTCTACTCCCACATCTCCTCTATTTATCTCTCTCCTCCCCAATTAATGTCACCCCATTTTCCCATTTTGCCTTCAAATCACTCATTGTCTGCTATTCCACTCTCTGTCATTCCTCCAGCTCCCATGTCCACCTCCACCACAACGGTCCCATTTTACATTCCTAGTTTTGCAGTTATTTATTACAGGTCAAATACATCTGCAGATTTGGAGTTAGGAACTGCAGAATAGAAAGCACATATGGTAATTGTCTTCTGGATCTCAGTGACCTCACTCAATACGATCTTTTCTAGTTTCATCTATTTAACTGCAAATTTAATATCTGTTTTCTTTACAGCCGAATGGGATTCCATAGTGTGTATGTACCACATTTTCATTATCCATCCATCAGTTGAAGGGCATCCAGGTTATTTCCATTTTCTAGCTATTGTGAATAGAGTAGCAGTAAACATGGCTGAGCAAGTACCTGTGAATTAGGATGTTGAGTCCTTTGGGAATATGTCAGAGATTGATATAGCAGGGTCATATGGTAAATTTATTCCTAACTTTTGGAGGGCTTTACTCACTGATTTACAGAGGGTTGGACCAGGTTCTAATCCACAAACAGTGACTGAATGTTCCTCTTTCCCATATCCTCTCCAACACTGGTTGTTTTCTTGATCTTTGCCTTCTGAGTGGTAGAAGATGAAATTGCAAAACTCTTTTGAATTGCATTTTCCTAATTGTTATGGATGATGACTATGTTTTCACATAATTATTAGCCACTTTTATTTTATATTTTGAAAACTCTATTCCTATTCTGTCAGTTTTTACATTTTTTTTTTTTTGGTTTGGGGAGATTTGTTTGTTCTGTTTTTTGAGTTTTTAATGTATTCTGTATTTAAATCCTCTCAGATGTAGAGATGGCAAAGATCTTTCCCATTCTATGGGGTTCCTTTTCACTCAATTGATTGTTTCCCTGGCTGGCAGAAGCTTTTTTCATTTCACAAGGCCCCACTTCTCAGCTGTAGACTTCAATTCCTTGGCTGACAGTGTCCTATTCAGAAAGTCCTTTCCTACACCTGTGTCATGCAGGGCGCTGTCTTTGTTTTCCTGCAGCAGTTTCGGTGTTCCAGGTCTTATGTTTACGTCTTTGATCCATTTGGAGTTCGTGTCTGTGCAAGGTGATTGATGCATGTCTAGTTTAGCTCTTCTGCATGTGAATATGCATGTTTACCAGCACCGTTTGTTGACTATGTTTTCTTTTCTACAGGATATTTTTGGCTTTTTCCCCAAATATTAAATGGTTAGAGTGACGTGCATTCATGTTTGGTTCTTTTATTTTGTTACATTGCTCCACATGTCTGGTGTTTATGCAAGTACTGTATTGTTTTTATTACTATGGTTTTTTTAATATATTTTTATATCTAGAATGGTAATCCCTATGGTTTTGTTCTTTTTGCTCAGGATTGTTTTGGCTATCTGATATCTTTCGTGGTTCCATATGAACTATGGGATAAAGGTTATTTCTTTTCTATTTTTGTGAAGAATATGGTGGGGATTTTTATTGGGATTGTACTGAATTGGCAAGTGGATTTTGGTAGAATTGATGTTAACTATACCAATCTATGAGCATCGAATTTCTTTCCATTTTCTAGTATCTTTCTCTGTCTTTTTGTTTATACATTTAAAGTTGTTATTATAGAGGTCCTTTACATTCTTGATTATGTTTATTCTCAGATATTTTATTTTCATTTTGAGCTATTGTGCATGGGAGTGTTTCCAGTAAGTCTTTCTCTTTATGCTTGTTGTTGGTATATAGAAAAGACTGATTATTTGCAAGTTGACTCTGTATCCTGTCATCTTGCTGAAATTGTTTATTGTTTCCAGAAGGTTTCTGGTATAATTTTTGGAATTTCTTATGTACAACATCATGTAATCTGTAAATAGGGACAATTGGACTTCTTCTCTTCCTATTTGTATACATTTAATTTTATTCTCCTGCCTTATTGCCCAAGCTCGTGCTTGGAGCAAAATATTGTAAATGAGTGGAGATGATAGAAAGTTCTATCTTGTTTCTGACTCTGGTGGGATTGCTTTTAGTGTCTCTCCATTTAGGATGGTATTGGCAGGAAATAGATAGAGCTGGAAAAAGTTGTTTTGAGTGAGTTATTCCAGACCCTAGTGGCAAAAAAGTCACATTTTCTCTTACTTGTGTATGCTTGCTATGAAACCTCAGATATGTATGTATCATTTCAAATACACAAGGAGGTCAAGAAATTAGTAAGGGGCTTTGGAGAAGGGCTTTCATAAGAGAGGAAGTGAAATGAAGTGGTATAAAGGCTTAAAGAGAAGTGATTAAAAATAAAACTTTAAATTGGGATGGGGAATTGAAGGAAAAGACGGAGGGAGAATAAAGGGAAGGACAAATAGAGTTAAATGAAATTACCCTATAATAGGATGACAACCCTTCTAGACACACACTACTCAGAAAAATAGCACAAAAGGCCCAGTGCAATGAATGGGTTACAACTTTTTAATTGTATTTGTTTTGATAATAATTTTTTTCATACAATATATTCTGAGTATGGTTTCCCCTCCCCCACTCTCAGTTCCTCCGCAGCTCCCTGGCCACCCAAAGCCACACTCTTTCTTTCTCTCTCTCATTATAATACAAACATCTAAAAAGAATAACAATAAGATACAATAAAAGCAAGTGAAAACAAACAGGACAAAACAAACAGAAAAAAAGAGCCATAGAAAAGGCACAAGAAACACATACAGATGCACAGGTAAACATATTTACACATACAGAAATACTGTTAAATACAAATTCAGAAATTATATTCTGTAACAAAACACCTGTAAGGAAAAACAAAACAAACAACAAAGAAGACAAAGTATTATGAGACAAAAGAACTCCAAAAATATCATTCAGCTTGCTTTGTGCTAGCTACCTCCTGCTGGGTCTGGGACCTGCCCTTAAGTGTTGTTTGTATACCAAGTGAGACTCTGTTGTAGGAGACTAATCATTGCCTTTTGAGATCTTATCCGCTGAAGATACTTTGCGGTTTAGGGATATGGGCTTGTGCCCATTTTCCTGTCAGTGCTGGCACTCCATCTGGCTTAGAACCTCTTTATGCCGCCTATGCATGCTGCCACAGTCTCTGAGTTCCTATGTCTGTCAGTCCTTCTGTGTTTAGAAGGCCTTGTTTCCTTGGTGTCTTTATTCTCCACTGGTTCTTAAAATTATTCAACCTCCTCCCCTGACCATTCCCTAAGTCCTGAGATGAGGGATTTGATGAAGACTTCTCATTTAGAACTAAGTGTTCTAAGGTCTCACACTCTCTGCAGTGTGCAGTTGTGTGTCTCCATATCTTCACACCTACTGTGGGAGGAAGTTTCTCTGCTGATGGCTGAGCAGGACAGGGATTTATGACTATATCAGAATATCATTTGAAGTTATTTGATTGCTCCATTCCTTTATCGGAGCTATATTATTTGGTTTTCTCCTAGGTCCATTGTCTATGTAGTCTTAGATTCTTGACCATTCAAGCAGTGTTGGTCATGGGTTCCATCCTACGGAGCGGGCCTTAATTCCAATCAGATAGTGGTTGGTTACTCCTAAAACTTTGTAGCACTATTGCACCAGTATATCTTGCAGGCAGGACACCTTTATAAGAATAAGGTTTGTAGCTGGTTTGGTGTTTACTTCTCTCTGCAGGTAGCATACAGAGTACCTTCCAGTACCAAAACACTAGTCAGTAGGGGTAAAGGCTCTAGGCAGGCACCAGCTTAACTTCTCCATGTTCAATAATTTATGTAGGTATTGTATTCAGGAATAGGATTATCATCAGTTTGTGGAGAACAACCAATAGTCTTGGAAATAGATTGGATCATTTGGGGGCTTTTATGGGACACCTTTGGTTAACAACTCGATTTCCAGTGTAACCCATTCCTAGAAATGGAGGTTTCATTTGACAGCAAGAGATGTTGTCTTAGTGTTCTATTGCTATGAAGAGACACCATGACCAAGGCAACTCTTACAAAGGAAAGCATTTAATTGGGTGCTTGCTTACAGTTTCAGAGGGTTAGTCCGTTATTATTATGGTGGGAAATAGACCTGAATGGCTCTGGAGCAGTAGTTGAGAATTTTACATCCTGATCCTCAGGTGACACAGAGAGAGATTGGGCCTGATGTGGGCTTTTGAAATCTCAAAGTCCACTCCCAGCGACATGCCTACTCTGAAAAGGCCATATCTTCTCCAATAAGGCTACATCTCCTGATCCTTTCTAAACAGTATATCAACTGAGGTCCAAGCATTTGTATATATTATCCTATGGGGGTATTTTCACTCAATCACCACATTCTACTCCCTGCCTGCTCCATCAGCATGTAGCCATATCATCATGCAAAATGTACTGAGTTTAATTTCAAGAATTCCCATAATCTTTCATATTTTCAACACAGTTTAAAAAAATCCAAAGTCACTGCTGTGATCCAAGGCAGTCTCTGTGGTGATATTGTGTCCCCCAATATATTGTGCACCTTAATAAACTTATCTGGGGTCAGAGAACGGAACAGCCACTAGATAAACATAGAGGCCAGAAAATGGTGACACACACACACCTTTAATCCTAGTATTCCAGAAGCAGAGATCCATCCCTATCTCTGTGAGTTCAAAGCCACACTGGAAACAGCCAGGCATGGTGCCACACACCTTTAATCCCAGGAAGTGATGGCAGGAAGCAGAAAGGTGTATAAGGGATGAGGACCAGGAACTAAGGTCCTGTTAAGCTTTTAGGCTTTTGAGCAGCAGTTCAGCTGAGATTCATTTGGATGAGGACACAGAGGCTTCCAGTTTGAGGAAACAAGATCTGCTGAGAAGTCGGCGAGGTGAGGTTAGGTGCGGCCTGTTCTGTCTCTCTGATCTTTCAGCGTTCACCCCAATATCTGACTCTGGTCTGTTTGTACTAATAAGACCTTCTAACAATTCGTGCTACAAGTCTCTAAACTGTAACTCTCTGAAAAATAAAAATCAAAAAGCATATCTCATACTTCCAATCTACAATAACACAGAATAAACATCACCATTCCAAAGGGAAGCAAGGAAGCATAGTTAGGAAATAAGGAAATACTGGACCAGAGCAAGACTGAACAGAGAAGCTTTTAATACCTTGACTTGCTCAAATGAACTAAACCACATGTTTAAGATGTGAAATGTCCCTGAGACATTTCCTACTACATATCAAAACATAGTAAATCATATAAAGGATGAACAGATCTGTGGTAGCAGGGCCAGGAACACCTCAGAATTGTATTTGTTCTGAAAACAAAACAAAACAAAACATCATTTAGTGGGGAAAAGATTGACTGTTCTAAATATGCTTTGGGGGATACTAGGCAAACTACTGAAAGAAAACTCAATTCACATCCTTCTCTCTGGCTCCACCTACAAAGTATAGTTAGAAAATGATTGACAAGCAGGGAGAAGGATCTTAAAGGTAAATAACACAAGAATCTTACAAAACCCCTATTCATCAGAATGGGAAATAGTATTTCTGAAAACAGGAAAATACAAAGAAATGACTGACCCTCAGATATTTTTAAGCATTATAAAGCAAATTAAAAGGCAAAATGCCAAGTACAATGTATAGATTTGGATATTAATTATTGTATATACATAACATTTTTTAAATGAATAAAAAGTTTGCATGTACTACAGCAAGGGGTAAGACTAGGGTAAGGAAAGCAAGAAGACTAGAAGTAATTCATTATTAAAAATTGTATGTGTGTTTTAATTATCAGAAAATACTTCCATTTGAACATGACAAAAAGCCTATTGTTTAAAAATATGAAAGTAAAAATGCTTAATCTTTCCCCAAGCTGTGTAAAACATACCCATGTCTCTCTGTTACAAATGCTACCACAGGCATCATACCTACAGGGAATGATTTTCCCAGATGTGGGAAATGTGATCAGATGAATTTGAGTGAAAAGGGAATCAACTTGGATGATGTTTTTTTCCTAATTCTTCATGAGTAGGTAGATAAGTTGATAGATAACAGAGGAGTTGTAGAGAGATGACTGTAGACAGATGGTGGGTAGGGACTAGAATAAAATCCACATAATTGTTAGTACTATTTCTTGATTATGATGGGTTTGATATTTACTTCTAAGTACTACAATTTGCTCCATATTTTTCTAGGCTTACAATGAATATGCACTTTATTCACATGTTTCAGTAAAAATATAACTTTTTTCATTTGCTTGTTTTTCCTCTGTATTCCAAAAGGATGCTATAATGCAACACCAATCCCAAATATGAAGACCTGGAGATAGTGCTTCTGATGGGAAAAGAGTTGGCTTCTTTTCATAGACTGCACTCAGACCAATGTTCCTGCTACTTACCATGAATTTATCACTGTTACAATTTGTGATATAACTTCTGAATAACATTCCAGATACTTCAAGAACATGGCACATGTTCTTTTCTCAGATGAACCCAGTTCTTCTCCCCCGCTTGTCACAGTTCAGTCATTTTAGGAGCCAAGCAGATCACCTTAAGATTTGGGGACAGCATATTACTCTTCTCATTCATGCCCACCCCATTGCTGCCATCCTTTCTCCCTAAGCTTTATTTTTCTCCCTGGCATTTATCACAGTAAAAGTTAGAGTATAGTTATATACTGCACTCTTGTCAGAATTTTCCTCATAGAATTCAAGAGTTCAGTGATGCCTGTAATCGGAGGCTTTTCTCTGTCCCGGCCAGTCCAATAGCCATTTCTAAATAATCACTCAGAGGCTTATATTAATTATACATGTTTGGCTGATGGCTCAGGCTTATGACTAACTTTATTCATAAACTTTTTTATTCATTTCAAAAATGTTGTGTATATACAATAATTTAATATCCAATCCTATACATTGTACTTGGCATTTTGCCTTTAAGCTCTTACAACTTAAATTAACCCGTTTCTCTTAATCTATATATTGCCGAGTGGTCATGGCGTCACCAGTCTGCTGGCATCTTGCTTCTTGGGTGGCTGGCTCATGTCTCACTCAACTCCACCCTTCTTTCTCCCTCTATTCAGTTTGACTTTCCTGACCAGCTATATTCTGCCTGGCTATAGGCCAAATCAGCTTTATTTATCAACCAATGAGAGCAATACATAGTCACAGCGAACAGAAAGATCATCCCACAGCAGATGCCTGTGGTTTTTAAATTTCTTTTATCTATTATTGTCACCATGCCCAGAATGGGACTTGATCTGTTGTAAGTGCTCAGTACAAATTTGTTGGTGAAGTGAAAGTTTTAGTCACAGCTTCCAGCAAAGGACCTAGTGCGCAAACATAGTATGCACTCAATAAATGATTTCAATCAAAAATTTTACTTTCTACAAAATGTTTCTTCTTCTCAGCTAACAGCTTGCTTTTTGCTTCACCCACTCCTACACATCTTTATTAAATTTTGTCTGTATGAGAAGGTATATGATGCTCTACATTAAGTTATGCCAGGTCAGCTCTTACATACCTCACTTTCAGCCAAGTAGCAAAATTTCAGATTAGCAGTAATTTCTTTTACTTTTGAACACTGAACTAGAGAATGCTATCAAAGCTATCTTGTTTCAGCAGGGATTCTTAAATCTTTTGTCCTCTACTTTCATTCACAGAACAAATATATGAAACATATGTTTTGCTCAGTAATTTATTTCCAAGGGGTAGCTCTTTCTCTTCCAAGATACTATGTCAAATTAGAAAAATTCGGTGACAATGAGAATAGGAAAGTTAAAAGCTATTGTCTAGTTAAGAAAAAGGCATCTTATTCAGCAAGAAAACATCTACCCAGTTGTTTCTTAAGTCAATGTATTAATCAAAGTAACCCAGAAACCTTATAAACTCATGTACTTAATGTGTTTTCATTTTTAAGTTTTGATTTTTTCTTTATACTTTTCTAAACTTATGATGATAATATTATAGTGATAATTAATATTATAGTGATAATTAATGAAAATTATAAGCAAAATAATATAAACAGAATACTAAAATGGAAGCAGGAATTACCAAATGCATCAGACCCTTGACCGGTCATGGCCCAGACTCATGAAATGAATCTCATTTATCTTTCTAAATCTGAAAACTTGGTCAGCTCCTACAGGCAACCTTAACTCATCAGTCATGTTTCCAGTTTATTATTCTAAAGAATTTTGGGCTTCAAGTTTAGAGAGGCAGGAAACTGCCCCTCATCTTCCTTGTAGTGGAGATAGACAACCATCCAACACCTTAAAAGCCAATTAGCTAAGATGGGCTTCTTGACTACTGTCTAGAATTCAGTAAGACACCTTCCATAAACTTGGTCAAGGGCTGAGCATCCTGAAACGCCCACAGTTACGTCATTGTTTCCCGTTCTTAGTGCCTCTGCTTTGTTAACAGGCTTCAGCACGATTGAGTACAGAAGAAAGTAACATCAGGAGGGAAGCATGACAAGGATGCTGACTTCCCTTTACTTGAGCAGATTCTCCAAATTCCTTCGGTTAATTGTTCTTTACAGAACAGAAAGGACAAGTTTTAAAGTACTTTCAGCTTGCTGTGTTATCCTGGCCAAGAGTCATTGAAAAATATGTTGTCATTTCTTGAAACAGACTATTGGGTGAAAAGAGTCTGCTGCTGAATTGCATTTTTCCTGCCAAATAACAGACAAACTCAACAGACTGTTTATCTTATGCTGTAGCATAATTGTGTAATTAATGTCAAATTGCATAAAACTGTTCCAACAATTCTCCTAATAGACCATTCCAGAAAGAAGAAGTTATAAAAAAATAATTAAAATACACACATGGAGAGAACTCCTAATTTAACAGAGTCTGTTTGTATCAATAAATGTCTACTTACCTGTCAGCTGTCCTCAGAAAGGGCATGCAGCACATTATTAAATCTAAAAAGGCTGTCTCCAAAATTTTCCATCCTTAACGTTAAACATGTAAAACTACCCAGGTCTGTGGATTTGCCATAGGCAAACAATGTGACCTATTAGCACCAGAATGGGAATAAAAACCATTGCCTCCAAGACAATAGAAATGAAACATCTGGAGGAGATCCAGTACCCACAGATGGATAATACTGTGGGGGTGACACTAAGAATGTCTCAGGTGGTTTTAATAAAAAGGGCAGACATCTTCAATTCTGATTTTCCCCCATAAATTCCTTTAATCACATTCAATGGCAATATAAACTGAATGTCAAATATCTAAGAACACAATTTTTGATCTAATTAAAGTATCACTGTACACTGTTTTGTTTTTCTATTCTAAAAAAAAAAAAGTGAAAATAACCCATTATCAGTATTCTTCTCTGAAACAAGTGTCACCATACTGACAGATAAATGAATGAAAATCACCCAGTCTAAATTGAGAGTCATTGTTTCCTTTGAAGGGATGAAATTTTGTTTGAAACTAAATCTAAAAAATTAAAATAGGAAATAAATTTCTTAAAATGGAAGGGAAATCCTTTGTTCCTGTGGTAAATATCCACTGTATTTCATGTAAGCATCATAAAATTCTTAGTCCTTGGTTTTCCCATCTTTGAAGTAAAATAATAGATAATCTGAACTCTCCATATTTAAAAATGACTTGGGGCTTTAGGCTAGTTTTCTTCTAAGGGTGCCAGTATCCATTTTTCAGACAGTTAGGTAATACCACATTAACACAGGAACACAACCTATTAACATAACTAGACTGACACCATGAAGGATGGACATAGAACTTTAATTATCTGCAATCAATGAAACATTGAAGTTAGAAAACCTAGAATTAGCATCTAGGTGATTGGATACTATTATGTTCTACATTTCCTTATAATTTTAGCCAACATAAACTGATGCTTCTAATTGAATTTAAACCCTTCCATACCAGGAATGCACTCTGTGGCAAAATCAATTATTTCTGTCATAATTTACCTACTTTGTCTTAACACATCATGTAGAAATCTTTGTTTACTCATGAAATATGAAATTTTATTTTTTAAAATTTTTATATTTTGATATATTTTTATGGAAATTTCACTGTATTTCAACTACTTCTGTGAGAACATAAGATAAAAAGATATATTAAGTAATTTAATTTTACATCATCAAATCATTCTCAAATAATTTTTCAAAGTTTTTATATCTAATCTTCCAGGAGACCCTTAAGCTGAGTAATCTAAATCATCTATACTGAATAGCATCCATTACACTGGAGTAAAATTACTAGTGGAGGGTTTTCCAGCTCTTAAAATTACAACATCTTGTCCATTTTTTCTCCCTTCATCATCATTTCCTGATTTATTTTCCAACACTTTTGAAGCAAACAGGGAGAAAGATAGAGCTTTGTGCTTAAGGAGCTTAGAAACAGAGGCAAAGCAAAAGTAATTTAAATAAACTTCAGTTAATACAATAATAAAATAAAACAGAAGAGAGAAGAAATAGCCTGCTCCAGGAGTACAGACTGGAAGCCATTGCTGCTACCCAGTCTGTGCCAGCTGAAGATGGGATGTTGCTGGGCCAGGTATTTGGACATTCTAGGAACAGAAAGAAATTAAGTGAGGTTTATACATAGACAAAACTATCAGAACATTACACCTGTGCACCAAAATTCACTCTGCCTTCTCTCCGGGCACTCAGAAACACTGTATTTTTCCAGTGTCTCACCTTTGTATCTAGGCATAGTATGTGATTATTTTCCATCAATAGGTTGTGAGAAAAGGATGTGTGTTCATTCTGAGCCATGTCTTGCCCTTCCTTACCCTATTGACAACTGAACACCAAAAAAGTCAGTGACTCAGAAAACTTCTGAGTTATGAAATGAGAAGTAGCCAAGTTCTTGAGGCACTCTGAGGAGGTCTAATAACCAGAATCCTTCTCTGGAGTACTACTTAAATGAAATATGCTTATCTGCTTTGTTTGAATCATTAAACAGTTGGCCTAGCTAACCAACTCAGGAGTTTGTTAGGGTGGTGAGTTGTAGACCAAAATTATAACTTTCTCTAAAGGTTAATAAGAGCCACTGAAGGACTTTGTTCAGAGGTCAGTGTCATGACCATAGAATGAATTATTTTCAATTAACACCATCTTTCACAAAAGAACAAGCATGTCTCTGAATAATGTAGGTGATATTCCTTAAATTCCTATTCTACCCACATAATAACTAATATGTGGTATGCTTTACTCAAATTATTTTTGTAAATGCCAGCCAACACTGATGATGATCATAAATGTCTATATAAAAAAAAACATAATAGATCACTTTTCCAAATCCTTTACGTAATAGAACAGGAAATCTAAAGAAGTCAGTTTCTTAGCCAAAGTCCTGCAGATCTAACAACAAAATGTGAGATCAGGGACCACAGCCAGGTCTGTTGATCTCATTCCAAGTTAAATTCCTTCCATCTCAGTGCTGGAAACAAATTACATTACTCCAATGAAATGAACTATAAGAATCAACTAATGAAAAATTCCAGTTTATGTTTAAAACAAATGAGCTATCAAATTATTCAAGGGACAAAGAGACTGTAGAAACTTAAATATATATTATAAGTAAAATGAGCCACTCTGAAAAATTAGTAAAACTCTGTTTCCTTAAGGAAAAGACATACCCACGGAGCCAGGAAAGACCAGTTTTCCATGATGCTGTAATGTTGGATAAATTTGTTCTCGACATGTAGAATGCACAGGACCAGAGTAAACTCCAAACTGAACTGGGGACTCTGAGAAATAATGCTGTGTCTATGTGCTATCATCAATGAAAATTGTAATATTGATGGAGGAGGCACTGTATATGTACATAGGGATGAGATATAGGAAATCTCTTTCCTTTATTAATTTTGCCATGAACTTAAAACTGCAATAAATAGCAAAGCTTATTTTTTTTAAAAAAACTATATCTTATATTTTTGGTTGTGAGCCTAGCCTTTAATGGCTGAGCCATCTCTCCAGCCCATATTTTTTTTCTTTTTTCTTTTTTTCGAGACAGGGTTTCTCTGCGTAGCTTTGTGCCTTTTCTGGAACTCACTCTGTAGCCCAGGCTGGCCTTGAACTCACAGAGATCAGCCTGCCTCTGCCTCCCGAGTGCTGGGATTAAAGGCTGGGGGCTGGAGAGATGGCTCAGAGGTTGAGAGCACTGACTGCTCTTCCAGAGGACCTGGGTTCAATTCCCAGCACCCACATGGTGGCTCACAACCGTCTGTAATGAGATCTGGCACCCTCTTCTATATACATAATAAATAAATAAATCTTTAAAAAAACAACTATATCTTTGTCAATAGCATTTTGTTTATGTAATTAGAAACATTTAAGACCATAGAATTCTTATTTTTAAAATTAGTTTTCTGAGAATTTAACATAATGTATTTTGATCAGGTTTGCTTCTGTTCCCCAATTCCTTCAATATTTACCCACTCCCTATCCACCTATGAAAGTGCAGAAAATAAGAGACTATGGAATGCTCACCCCTTAATAGAACAATAATCTAATATGAACACTTTTCTATGCTAATGACAAGTTAAATGCATTGGAAAACTGCCTTTGTTGTTAGTGGAAAACTAGGAATTAATAGAAGTAACATAAAAACTAGGCAGCAGAATAGTTGTACTTATCTCTGTTTTCTTAATCCTATAAGCATAAAAACAGAATTCCTCAGTTATTTTAAACAATACATCTCTAATATGGTAAGGAATTTTTGTTCTTGTATGGTTACAATGCACACATGTTTTCAAAACAAACTTTACAGATTAAGCAATACAGTCTTTGATCATAGATAATGGATCAAGGAATACTGTATAACTATACTGGAAATGCTTTTATAAATGAATACTTCATGCATCAGGAATAGCAAATGAACACCAATTATGTGTATGGCAGCTAAATCTCAGATAACAGCAAGTTAAGTAAGTGTAGGCTTACAGTAACTGAGGAAACATAGGAACCATCTAATATAAATTTAACTTTGAATGAGAAACAAACTGTCTATGCTTCATTTCCTCATCTTTAAAGACATGATCAGAACGTTCATAGTAATTTACTTGAGAGTTAGGTATTTTCCACCCAGGAATTTTTACAGAATCTAGCAATGTGTCTGAAACTTAGTAGACAAGTAAAGAGTGATGGTTGAGTCCATCGTGGTGGCAGTGCCTATCATCCAATCACTCAGAGAGCTGACACAGGAGGATTGTCTGAATTAGAAGCTAGACAACACAGCAAGAATCTATCTCAAGCCAACAAAATAAATAATAAAGCATAATAACCTATTTATCATGATTATTATTATAATACATATCATTATTATTATTCATATCATTATTACAACAATAATTGTGCAAGTCAAAGGTTCCCATCATTGCATCCATCAATGTATCATTTCAGAATAGTTCAATCAGTGAATGACAATATGAATATTTAACTGAAGAGTCACTTACTCAAAGAGATATTTTCTAACTCACCATTATGCATTATATACGAGAAATAAAACCTTTCATTTTAGCAGAACTAAACTATTTGACATTATGTTACACAATAATGATTACAAATTACTTGCCTATTTCATAAGAAAAAAAGATTATTTGCAACATCTGTTTTCTGGTATTTGAGCACCTTTTGTTAAGGTTGTGTAAAAGTTCTTTTCATTTTCTGACAATGAATGAAAGGTAGCTAACTAAAAAAGGAAATGCTTCGAGCACATGATTTCATGGTGGCCCTGGAGAGCACTAGACTGACTGTGCAGGATAATCTGTAAAAAAGCAGAGGGGGTGGGGTGCTGGTGAAAGGGGCCAAGGGGCTACAGGGCCATGTGAATCCATGTGGAAAAATGATCAGTGCTGGAGAAGGTTAAATTTTCTGTCCCTGAAGTCTTGCTGTTGTGGCTACAGCCCAAGAAAGTTAATGAAAGAAAGGGGCCCTGACAACTCCCGCTGCTTCCACAGGAGCTCACCACCTCATTACTGGCCAGATTCTTACAACCCAAAGAATAGAATACTTCTGCCAAGAAAAAGAGTAGGAGTTGGAATGAGAGTCATCCAAGCAAGGCATTGCTGATACTGGGTGAGGATCAAAGTGATACCAAACAAAGAGAACTGGACATGAAATAGCTGAGCCAAGAACTATGACCGTAGACGAGACGACTTTCCAAAGCGGGGCTGGAGAGAGAGATGGAAAGGAGAGTAAAAACTCATAGTCCTCTCTGACATGCAGGAAAAAGTAAATGAAGTGACACCATCTGCTCACTTTCCCAGAAGAGAATGTTTCGACGCCTCATGGTTAGCAAGGCAAACATTTCCAAATGCATTACTCTAATTACCAATGATTAGAAATGGTCCCTAGAAGTGAAAACCTAACTCACAGCAAGCCTGATTAACAAGCATTTTCTGCACATCCCACTGCATTTTGAGCTGACTTCGGAAGCACTGGCTAGAGACAGTTTCTGAGGTTTTCAAATGAGTCTCTTAAAGATAATAGGCTGCTAGACTTTTCCTCTCTGTTTCTCTAAGCATACAAATCCATGCTGTGTTTCTTCCTGAAACACAATAGATAATCCCAAGGTCCTTTGCGAACTAGCAAATACAGTTTGTGATGCTTCTGCTTCATTTGCATGTGTTTATGCCAAAGTGAGGGGGTACAGGTCAACAGTAATCAAACATTAACTTTTAATTTAATTGATTGTAGCATTTTTCAAAGAGTTGCAATTTTTCATACATATATATAACTATAGTCTGTTTCAGGACTAAGTCACCATGATGACTAATTGAACACTATGAGAAGTATAGCAACCTAAACTATCATACACTGATAATAGGAAGGAATTCAGGAAGCTGTCCAGGAGTATCTTTAAGATCTGAAGTCAGGCCTTTCTAGGACCCAGTAATCACAATCAGTGAATATACAATTACATTATAATTGAGTAAATATACAACAAAAATTCTTATACAATGGAATCGAAATATACATAAGAATGCTTTTAACATCATTAACCAAACTGGGGAGAATACTACTCATAGCCTGGACAAGTAAAATATGCAACATTCTCACAATACAGTATTCTGTAGCCTGGCAAACTGTGACTCATGAATATGGCTTAAAGTCAATAACCTACTTTAATATATAAATGAGCTTTATTAGAATGAAGACATTTATTTACATTTTGTCTACAGTTGCTGTCATATGTTAGAATGGCAGAGTCAGAGTTGAATAATAATAACAGAAATTATATAGTTCTAAACATTAAATATTTAGTATGTTTTTTTACAAACAATTGACAAACTTGGGGCTATTAAGGTGGCTGAGTCGCTATAAGCACTTGCTGTGAAAGCCAGACTATCTGATTTCAATTCCAGAACCCACATAAAGGGAGAAGGGAGAACTGACTCCATGAGGTGGTTTGGGGATGTTCACACACATGCAATGACCCCCCCCCCAAACACACACTCATATCATATGCATACAAACGGTAAGTAAAATCTTAATAATAATAATTGCCAATCTCACTCTTCAGGAAAAAAATAACTACAACTCCAGTCAACAACTTGAATAACTTCAAAAGCAGAATGTCAAGTTAAAGTAGAGCTCACTTGCTTCATTCCATTCCCATTGGAATTAAGTAATCAGGCAGGAATACTATATGGTGGTAGACACTAGTAAATGATTCTGCTGGGTTTTTTTCTCCAGGTGACTTGCATATTGGGGAAAGTGTAAAACTTAAAGCACCTACTATTGGTGGTATGATATTAACCTGTGTCTTTAAATACATACAAGTTTGGGGCATATATGTTTAAGAGAATAATGTCCCTTTGGTCAACAGTCCCCTTAATTAGAATGAAGTTTCCCTCTGTAGCTCATCAAATTAGTTTTTACTTGAAGTCTATTTTAATGTAATTTTTGTTTTTTTATTGATTGATTGATTGATTATTGAACATAGATTCTGCTTTCATTCAATACATCCTGACCACAGCTTTCATTCAATACATCCCGATCACAGTTTCCCCTCCCCACACTCCTCCCAGTTCCTTGAGAAGTCTATTTTATATGTTATTAGGACGGTAAAACCTTCTAGACTCCTGGTCTTACTTGACTGGAGTACTTTTACACACCCTTTTACTCTAAGGCAGTGCCTATTTTTAAGACTAAATTGTTTCTTGTAGATAGATGGATTTTGTTTCCTTATCCATTCAGTCAGCCTGTGTTTTTTGGACTGGAGAGTTGAGGTAATTAATATTTAAAGTTATTATTTAAATGTGTGTGTTAATTGCAACTATCTTACTGATCTTTTATGTTGTGTCCTCAGTAGTATTTTGGGTTTTAATAATTAAGGATTTATATTTCTTTCCACTATCTCTTGGCTAATCTTATCAGCCCCAAATGTTACTTTCTGTATCTTCTTTAGGTTTGCTTTGTTGAATATAAATTTATTTGGCTGTTTACACAGTGGCAATTTTTTTTTTATCCTTCGACAATGACAGATAATTTTGATGGGTATAGCCATCTAGATTGGTTGTCCTGTTCTTTTAGGACTTTGAATGTATTGTTCCAGGCCCTTCTGGATTTCAAGGTTTCTGTTGAGAAATCAGCTGTTATTTTGATACATTCTCCTTTATATGTGACTTGTGGTTTTTCTCTTGTAACTTTCAATACTTTTTGTTGTTGTTGCTGTTCTGTATACTTACTGCTTTACCCTTGATATGCTCTGAGAATTTTCCTATCTGGCCTGGTCTATTTTGTGTTCTGTGTACTTCTTATATCTGAAGTCATGTAACTTTCTTTAGCCTAGGGAAGTTTTCTTCTACAATCATGTTAGAAATATGCCCTATTCCATTGTCTTGAGATTTTTTTTTCTCTCATCTATTCTCATAATTAGAAAGTTTGTTCTTTTCTTGGTGGCCCAAATTTCCTGTATATCCCTTTCCTGTGTGTGGATTTTTTTTTAATTTTTAAAATTTTTTTGTATGTTCCTTGTTTATTTCTTCTAGATCCTCTACTTTGCCTTCAAGTCCTGATAGTCTGTTCAGCTTGATTCATTCCACTTGTAAAGCTTTCCTTGTTTTCCAGTTGGGTTAGTGTGTTTTTCAATTCCAGCTTCACTTTAGTTTGAGTCCCTTCAATGTTTCTCTTTATTTAACTCAAATTTCAAATTCTAGATTGTCTTCCTTATTTTCATCAACCTTATTTAATATTTTAATATTTGACACAAATGCAAAAACATACACTTGATAAAAGAAAAAAAAATACACAAGAAGTAGTGTTGGGAAAACTGGATGTACCCGTGAAGAAGAATGAAATTAAAGTCATCTCTATCATCTTCCACAAAAACTAACTCCAAATGGATCAAAGACATAAATGTGAAACGTGCACTATAAAAATAGCTAGACTGAAATATAGGCAGTACCCTACATGAAATAGACATAAGAAAGATTTTCTGGATAGATCTGTATTTGCCCAAGAATTAAGGTCAACAATTGTCGAATAGTACTTCATAAAACTGAAATTCTTCTGCACAGCTAAAGAGACAATCAATTGGATGAAAATGATGCTCTCAGGATGGGAGAGAATCTTTGCCAGTTAAATGTCTGACAGAGGATTAATATCCAAAATTTATTAAAAAATTGTAAAAAAAAGAATCAAAAATCAAATGAACTATTTTTGAAAAGGACTTGGAACATGAATAGAGATTTCTCAAAAGAAAAAAAATAAAAATGGCTAAGAAATATCTCCAAACATGTTTGTCATCTCTAGAAACTAAGGAAATGCAAATCAAACAACTTTGAGAGTTCACCTTACCTCAGTCAAAACGGCAGTGTCTAACCAAACAACTGACAACAGATACTGGAGGGGATGTGGGAAAGGGGGAACCCTCATTTACTGTTGGTGGGATTACAAATTGGTCAGTCACTCTGGAAATTAATGTGGAAAAAATCTCAAAAATCCAAGGTCAGGCCCCGGGTGGAGCTCCAGGAGTCCAATCGGCGAGAAGGAGGAGGGTTTATGTGAGCAAGAGTTGTTGGGACCAGGGATGGATGGAATACAGGGACAAGTGGCCAAACGAATGGAAACACATGAACTGTGAACCA
>CABHPP010109185.1:0-17827 GCA_902168425.1 Peromyscus attwateri
AAAACCAGCTGCAATTGATGGAAAAAAACAAGCAAACAAGTGGAAGCCCTGTGGAAGATTCCTGATGAAGCTGGGATTGCATACATTCAGAAACCCATACAAACAGACACCTCAACTTCTTAGGCCTGGAAACCACATAACCCACAACTAAATACCACCCTCTTCTTCCTACCTGGAGATGACTTACTTTTAAACACCCAAGATACAGGTATACACAAGTTTGTCTTTTCTTCTCTGCCCTCTTTGCCTTCTTGGATTTAGCCATAATGATTAGAAGAATGCAGTTAAGACTTGAACACATCTTTTTGGTCAGGAGGATAAAGGACATGCAAAAGGTGCTGACATTTTGACAAGACAAAACTTTGGTATCTGAGTGTAGTGGTCACGGCAGTTCCAGCCATCCTCTGTCCAGTCTCGTCTGGAAGTTTGGTCTTGCGTTTCAACTCTGACCTTTTCTTGTCTGTTTAGCTCTGACTCATGCTGCAGAGCACAGTTCAAAGGTTACTCTTAGTGACCCTCAGCAAGGGTCAGAACCCCAGTGTGTATTGTCATTGTCTCCTGTATTTCTGAACTTTTCCGTCACAGTCACAGCTCTTCTCAAAGTCTGTTCTTGTGGATTTGCGTGATGTGTGGTGATTTGGTCAATGTCTTTCTCTTCCTCTAGATTGGAGGAGCATAAAAGCATGGTTCATGGTTGCTTTGCTTACCACTGCCCATCTAGAGGGAAACACAGCGTTGTCTTGTAGTAAACACAATGAATAAAACAGCAGGCCTCCTTAAAGAACACAATAAAGGCTATATGTCAGGTACTGTACTGACGTTTTCATGTTTATGAATACTTTCCTGTTTCAGTTAACCACTGTGTCACTCTACAGAGTTTCAGTCCCAAACATACAATACTGTTATTGTCTTAGTTAGGCTTTCTATTCCTGCAACAGAACACTATGACCAAAAGCAACTGTGAAGGAAGGGTTTGTTTGGCTCATACTTGCACATCATGGTCCATTACTGAAGGAAGTCAAGGTAGGAATTCACGGCAGGAACCCGGAGGCAGGGACTGAAACAGAGACCATAGAGAAGTGCTGCTCACTGTTTTTCCCCTCATCGCTTGCTCAGCCTTTCTGATACAACCATCTGCCCAGGGGTGGTGGGCGGGGCCTCCACATCAATCATTAGTCAAAAAAATGACCCACAGACATGACCACAGGCCAATCTTAAGAGCCCTTCCTTTTTTCCAGATCTGTCTCAGTTTAGGTTAAATTGGAAAAAAAAACAAAAACAAAAACAAAAAACCCAACTGGATGATTGGTGCCTTGTCATCTTGATTCACAAACACATCACTACAAACTACAACTTTTCCTTTCTCATTTCTCCCCAAGACATGATGTTAATATTAATATCACAATATAAGACATTCTAACTTTTAAGAGTCCTACACTCTTTAATAACCACTTTTAAAAGTTTAGTCTCTTTAAAATATTCAAAGTCTCTTTAAAATTTCCAAGTCTCTCAATTGTGGGTTCCTATAAAAATAAATTACGTATTTTCTTACTCCAAGAGAGAAAAATGATCAGCAGTGCATGGAGGCACACAACTTTGATTTCAGCACTCAGGATGTAAAGGCAGGCATATCTCTGTGAGGTTGAGGCCAGCCTGGTCCACATAATGAGTTTTGGGACAATAAGAGAGGTGCAATCACAAACAAATGAGCGCAGGACTGAAGACCCAACAGGGTGCAGTGAAAAAATCTCAGTGCCAGACACCTGGCGCTAACTCATATTCTTCATGGGCTCCAGATGTTTTGTTCAATTCCACCTCTCTGGCTTTACCATCTACACCATGCATAGCTCATCTCATGGGTTCAAGCAAGTTCTGTTCTACAGCTAATGCTGTCTTTGGGGTCATCTCATGGTACGGGCATCTCTAAAATGCTGCAACGGGGATGACCTTCATTAATAGCTTCCCTTGGGTTCTCTTTGGGGACCTTGGTCCTCTCTGAACTGCAGCCCATGTGGGTTGAACCTGAGGAAGTGAGGAAGCAGTTCCCAGGTGGTTTTGCCTCAACGATTCTCCCTTTCTTTTTCTTTTTTCTGATCTCTTGTTAATCACAGCCAATTCTTCATCTCCAGCTGGCCACAACCACAGACTTTTAGTTCAAAATAACACTCAAACAACCCTGATAGTCTTTGCTACCCTCTGAAATTTCACAAACCAGGCCTTCATCTATCTCTCTTTTCACTCTCCTATTCCAGTCTCCCACAGAACAGCCTACTGAGCTCTCAGCACTGAATGTCTTTTCCATCTAGAGGTCAAGTGCCACTATAGTCCCCCTCCCCTAAACACATGGTCCCTCCTGTCACAACATTATAGTATCAATTTCTGTATTAGCGAAGGTTTATATTTAAAACTGTGATTAAAACACCACAACTCAAAGCAACTGTGGAAGAAAGGGGTCATTTGCCTTACAC
Source organism: Peromyscus attwateri (assembly GCA_902168425.1). NCBI lineage: Eukaryota > Metazoa > Chordata > Mammalia > Rodentia > Cricetidae > Peromyscus > Peromyscus attwateri. Next base: position 2,469 of record CABHPP010109185.1, read on the forward strand.
TTTCACATCACAGTCCATCAAGGGGGAAACCCGGGCAGCACTCAAGGCAGGCACCTGGAGGCAGGAACTGAAGCAGAAGCCATGGAGGAGTGCTGCTTACTGGCTTGCTCTTCACAGCTTGTTCAACTTTCTTGCTTATACCATCAACATTGGGCCAGGCCCTTCCACCTCAATCAATCAAAATAATACCCCACAGATTTGCATACAGACAATCTTATGAAGGCATTTTTCTCAATGAAGGTTCACTCTTCTGCCAGGTAGTGGTGGTACATGCCTTTAATTCCGCCACCCAGAGGTAGGTGGATCTCTGAGTTCCAGGACAGTCAGGGCTACACAGAGAAATACCATCTAGAAAAACAAAGAAACAAGGAAACAAACAGATATGTCTAGCTTTGGTCAAGGTGAAAAACCAACAAGGACAACTGTATTCAAGTCAGTACTTTGGTGAAAGGCCAAGAGCTTATTTTAGGTTATGACTGCATTTCTTAAAATGTCATTAGTCTTTTTGGCATAAACCACACCTAAAATGTCTTACTTACAGTTTCCAAAATGTCTAGCACTTAAGAACACTTGCAAGGCAAGTGATTCATTGGGACCAAACCCAGGTCACCATAGATACTAGGTAAATGTTACCACTGAGCAACACCCCAATCTAATCTTTTGCTTGATAAAATCGGGAAAATATCTTCATATTCAGCCCTCATTGAGACAGTTTACAAGAGTATGGCATCCCCATAGCTTCTTTCAGAAGTCAGCAGATTCAGAAAATGCTGCTTGCTTCATTTCTAGTCCATGTCTGAGGAGGCCGTTACCTTCCCACTTAACTGGAAAAGGGAATGGGAATGCAAGAATGTATCCCTCCTTGCTATTGGTCCTTGTGACCATGTATAATGGTATTCTATTTGTACTGAAATGTGATTTTATTTGTATGTTAATAAATAAAGTTGCCTAGGGGTCAGAGCTATTAGCAAGCCATAGCAAGAGCCGGGCGTGGTGGCACACACCTTTAATCCCAGTACTCGGCAGGCAGAGCTAGGTAGATCTCTGTATGTTCAAGGATACAGCCGGCATTGGAGACACACGCTCCAATGTGTGTCCGGAGGTCTGTACAGACAGGCAGTGACGAGGCAGTCACGTAGTTGGGTTTACGACCAATGAGAAGGAAGAACAAGAACTCTTTATAAGACAAACGCACAGGAAGTAGCTCCCTTTTCGGAGAGGTCTCTTGGCGGGAGAGGCTAGCTGGCAGCAAGCGGGTAAGGCTCTTAGCTCTGACCTCTTGGGCTTTTAGCTTTACATTGGCTCTGTGTCTTTTATTTAATAAAATGGTTGGTTACATCTATAACCATGTTTATCAGGTGACATCCCAAATGTCAGTTTTCCATAAAAGCTGTCCTGGATAACACCATTTTAAAAGTTGTTCCTTGATCACATTAAAAAAAAAAAGCTATGTATTTTTTATTTTTGAGATTACAATATAATTACAACATTTCCCCTTCCTTTTTCTAACCACTCCCCTATACTCCTTCTTGCTCTTTTCAAATTAATGCCCCCTCTCTCTCTATATATGTATATACACACACATATACATATACATACACATATATATATAAATTCCTAATGTATTTGTTCCTAAAGATATAAATAAAACCTGATAAGTCTGGGTACTGTTACTGGTATGTTTTCAGGGCTGACCATTTGGAATTGGGCAAACAATCGGTGTGCTATTCCCTGGGGAAGACTATTTCTCCTGCTCCTGGCATTCCTTAGTTGCCTGTGGTTCTTTGTCTATATTTGAGGTCTCATGAACTTTCCCCTTTTCATGTCTATGGGTCATTATTGTTCAGGTCATCTTTAGTCAGCCATGTTGGTAAGATTCCATGGGTGTGGCTTCTCTGACACTTCTAGGAGCTATAATCTCGGAGTAAACTTTCTGGTCCTATGGCTCTTACAGTCTTTCTGACCTCTCTTCCATAATGGTCCCTGTAGATGTGTCTGTGGGGAATGGGCTCCACAACTCTACGTTTTTATTGGTTGTGGCTTTTGGCAATGATCTTCATTTGTTGAAGAGAAGTTTTCTTGATAAGGGTGAAGACTACACTTACCTATGTGAATAAGGACAAATATTTAAAATGTAGTTCAGGATCATGCTGGTTTAGTAAAGTGGTAGTTGTAGGTTCTATTCTAAGATCCATGACTTCATTAACCCCATGTGATCTGATGGGAGAAATGAGAAACACAGGGTAGCTTTGGTTAGGGAGGGGGTGGAAGATAGATATAGAAGGAGGAAGGAGGGTAAAATAATAGTAAGACTATCAGAAAAGGTCATAAGGAATAATATTATTAATTATCTACCTAAAGATACCCATAATAAGCATAAGTTGTTATATATATATATATATATATATATATATATATATATATATATGTAGTTTAAATGAGAATTTCCCATTTGGGCTGACGATGCTTCCTCCAAGAACCATAGACTATGTAACAAAAGCCCTAACATCAGGCATGAGAAACCCTCCTTTGATTTGCTGGTCAGGGTTGTCCAAGAGACTCCCAAAACATCATAGTCTGTTGTTGTTGCCCTCGCTTGCCTCCAGAGGTGGAAGGTAAGTCCCTATTGCTGAAGATACCATGCACTTCAGGCACAGGACCCAGGGGCCCCGGAGCTAGATCTGACCTGAAAGCTTCCTTCCTGAAGACTTACTTTTATGGTATCAGAAGGTGCCATTCAAGCTTCCAAAGGCAGGAAGCAAGTACTAGTCCTACCCATCTATGTCTATGAACCACAATAAAGACCAGCACGGCAAGATAGCTGTAAGGGTGTGATGGTGGCACACGTACCTTGAAAGTAACCAATGGCTCTCTAATTGGACTTTAGGCTGACTCAACAAGAGCCACACCATGACGGCACTGGAAGCCACTCTCTTGATTTACTCTCATCTTCTTTCCACCTGACATTATGCTAATGCATTTTCATGTATATCTATGCTTTCTGGGGAAAAACATTATTTTCCTCACTGCCTCATCTACTCAGCCTAAAAATTAACAGACACATAGTGGTGCTTAATAAAATTTTGTTAAGTGAATACTGGGTGAGCCATGCTGAGAATAATTAATGATGTGGTAAAATCATGGAAGTTGTTATAGGTCTGAACACTATGTGAATTGGTCTTGAAGCCTGGATATATATATTTACCAGATCAAAATGAATGGGAACAATAACTATGAGAGGTAGAAAAAACTCTTCTCTAAATATCTCTGGTTGCTACAGATCCTGGAATTATTTCAAATGACAGCTAGCAGTGAAGTGGAAGAATGGTCATAGCTTACATGACTTTGAAAATATTTGCAAAGATGTATTGAAGATTACTGTTGTAAAACTCTGATAATCTCCACCCTAAAACAACTCTTCAAAGCACTCAGAGGTCAGGCAGAGGTGAGCTGTGGGCATGGTTAGGAAGTTCAGGCATCTTGCTGGAGCTCACACAGCTGATCCATGGATTTGAACTTGTTTGGTTTTATCTGGCGCAAGAGCCTGAGATGCTGCTGTGTGTGAACCATACATATATTTCTAAAAAAATTCTAGTAGCCACATTAAAAATTAAAAAAGAGGGGCCTGCAAGAGGGCTTGTCAGGTGAGTGTTTGCCATGCAAACCTGACCACTTGAATTTGATGTCTGAAACCCATGTAGAAAAGTCAGGAGTTGTATTCAAGCACTCCTAACATGAGATGGGAGGTTGAGACAAGACAGTGACCCAAACGTTCACAGTCTAACTAATCTGGGATACATACTGTGACAGAAACACAAGAGACCATGTCTCAACAAAGTGGAAGGAGAGAACCAACTCCTGGAAGTTGTCCTCTGACCTTCATTTACCCACCAACGCATGCATGCATGCATGCACGGGCTTGTGCAGGTGAGAACACACACACACACACACACACACACACACACACACACACACTAAAAAAATTAAAGCAGGAAGAGGCATTGGAAAGATGGCTCAGTGGGTAAAAGTGCTTGCTATGAAAGCAAGGGTACCTGAGTTTAACCCCCTACCACTCATGAAAAATCTGGGCCTGATCAGATCAGGTGTGCCTGTAACACCAGTGTTGGAGAGATGGAGACAGGCAGATCCTGAGAGCTCACTGACTAGCCAAAGTGGCAGACTTCAGGTTCAGTGAGAGACACTGCCTCAAAAAACTAAGGTAGAGAATAGTAGAGGAAGACACTCGACGCCCTCCTCTGATGCCCAAACACATATGTATTCACAAATTCTTGCCACACAATGTCAGCCAATAAAAATTTTAAATATTAAACAAGTGAATGTGAAAAAATGGGATCCAGGACAGGCACCAAAACTACACAGAGAAACTCTATTTCAAAAAAAAAAAAATGCCAGGTGGTGGTGGTACATGCCCTTAATCCCAGCACTCGGGAGGCAGAGGCAGGCTGATCTCTATGAGTTTGAGGCCAGCCTGGGCTATAGAGTGAGTTCCAGGAAAGGTGCAAAGCTACACAGGGAAACCCTGTCTCAAAAAAAAAAAAGGTTAACATAACTAATCACTGGAGAAATAAAATCAAAATCACGGTAAAGCATCATGTTATTCCAGTTAGAACAGCTAGTGGCAATAAAATAAAAACACCTAAGCTAACAAATGCTAGTGAGGACTAAGAAAAAAGGGGAACCCTCATATGCTGTTGGTGAGAATATAAAACACTGTAGCTATTATGAAAAATACAAATAGGACTTATCTAGAAAAAGAACTACCATGGAACCCAGCAACCTGCAGGGGAGGTAGGTACCCAGAGATCTTAAATCTTAAGATAAGCTGAAAAGACATCTGAACCCTCCCACACTTATTGCAGCAGTGTTTATGGTAACCAAGATATGGAATCAATCTATGTGTCCATGAACAGATGAACAGATCAAGAAAGTGTATATGTACACAATAGAGTATTGCTTGGCAGTGAAACATAAATAAATGAGGTTCTGTTAATTGTAACAATATGAGTGGAATGGAAGGATGCTATGTGGAGTAAAATCAAGTAAAAATGATAAAGATCATATATTCTCATTTGTTTGTGGAAGCAAGAAAGCTGATCTCAAAGAACTTGAGAGTAGAGGCTGGGAATGCAGCTCAGTGGTAGAGTACTTGCCTAGCATGCACACACTGTGAATTCAATCCTGAAAAACAAACAAAAACTAAACAACACCAGAACACTAGAATCTAGAAAAAGAGTGGGGAGAGGCTAGAGAAAGGACTATTAACTGGGAGAGAGGTTCATTTGGATAGCAAGAATAATTTTAATTTTATAATACACATAAATAAATATGATTTGACAATTAATTGACTATTTCAAAATAGTGCAGAGGATCCCACCCCAGATAAATAATAAATGTCTGAGGGGCTAGATAAAGCCAATTTCACTGATACAGCTTGTCATTGATAGTCTTACACATTGTCATTATTCCCTAGGCATTCAGTGTAATTATTGTTTACGCAGCACTGAGATTGTATTGGGTATTATAAATAACCTGGAGATGATTTAAAGTCTATGAAAGAGATTAAATACAAATGCTACAACATTTTATAGGAGGGATCAGATCATCTATTTTGTATCAGTTCCCTCAGAAATAAAGCATTCCATCCTTTAGGAAGCTTCTGACAACTCAGAAAATAGAAAACTCAAAAAACAAAGATAACTTCAAGAAGTCCCTGAAACTGACCAGATTCACCAAGCTCCTCCCTCCTCTACCTTATATGAATAGTAGGGACTGCTGAGAGACTCACAGATAAGGTGAGCTACCCAGCAAATGCATACTACAGCCTCCCGAGCTACTGGCAAGTTGTGCAGTGTGCTCTACGATTCCATCTCTTGTGAGCCATCACTCATACTGGTATGGACTTTTGTTATGTGCTGTTTTTGAGTTATTTCTGCTCTTGTAAGTAATTTTTCAGCCATACTCCTGCAATAAAATCATCCAGCAAGTTGGACTTTGGTGGTACCCTTTGGTCTGTAATTGGTTCCCTACCTGGGGTGCACAGATGTTTGTTCGTGTTCTCCTTAGGAACAGTGCCACACAACAGCATCTATGGGTTTTGGCATACTTGGGGATCTGTGGTAGTTTGAATAGAAACATTCCTCATAGACTCTGGTATTTGAACCGGATCTCCAGTTGAGGAGGCTTAGGTGTGGCCTCCCTAGAGACTAAGTCAGAGGGTGGGATTTGAGATTATGTAGCCTCTCCCTATTCTCAGTTCTTGCCCTTGGCTTGCATTTGAAGATGTGAGCTGTTAGCTTCTGATTCTGCTGCAATGCTTGCTGTCCCTGGCTGTCACACCTCCTCACCACGACGGACTCTTATCTCCCTGGAACTGTAAGTCAAATGCACTCCTCCTTCTATAAGTTGCTTTTGGTTATTGTATTTACAAGAGCATCAGAAAAGCAAGTAATACAGGATCCTAGACCACACCCCCATGTACATGAATGAGTAATTCAGGTGTTTGGTTGGTGTGGGGGAAACAGCTGGGTGTGGCTGAGCATTCAGGAGGTGTTTACGATTGGACTGGCTCAGGTTATCTGAGTGGGGTTGCAGAGGGAACGAGGAAGCAGGCTGAGATTTGAACCCTTCAGTCTACAATGTCAGAAACCAGAGGAAAGGAATCCAGATGAGGTGTTGGTGAAGTTTTTCCTGTGTCCCACTCAGACCCAAATAAACACACAGAGGCTTATATTATTTACAAATGATATGGCCTAATGGCTCAGGCTACTCACTAGCTAGATCTTATATCTTAAACTAACCCATTTCTATAAATCTACACTTTGCCACATGGCTTGTGGCTTACAGGTACTTTTACATCTTGCTTCTCCTGGGTGGCAGCTAGCAGCATCTTTTCTGCTCTCCTTTCTCTTCCTGTGTCTCCATTTGGATTTCCCGCCTGCCTCTAAGCTGCCTTGCCATAGGCCAAATAGCTTTATTTATCAACCAATCAGAGCAACACATATTCACAGCATACAGAAAGACATCCACAGCACTGAGGAGAGAGGAAACAGGTCATCAAATTAGGAATAAAGCCAGGAGAGAAAGATAGAAAGGTAAAGAACTGGCTAGTTTTTATGTTTTATGTCAATTTGACACAAACTAGAGTCATCAGAAAGGAAGAAGCCTCAACTGAGAAAATGCTTCCATAAGATCAGGCTGTAGCTAAGCCTTCAGGGCATTTTCTTAACTAGTCATTGATGAGAGAAGGCCCATCCTTGGTGGTGTCATCCCTGGGCTGGTGGTCCTGGGTTCTATAAGAAAGCAGCCTGAGCAAGCCTTGAGGGAACAAGCCAGTAAGCATCATCCCTCCATGGCCTCTGCATCAGCTCCTGCCTCCAAGTTCCTGCCCTGTTTGAGTTCCTGTCCCAACTTCCTTTGATGATGAACAGTGATTGGAAGTGTAAGCCAAATAAACCCTTTTCTCTCCAAGTTGCTTTGGTCATGGTGTTTCATCACAGCAATAGAAACCCTAACTAAAGACAGAAATCAATGGGAAAGACTCTCCAATTACTGTGTCTGGATAGAGATGACAAAAAGATGGAGAACAGACTCTGACTTGCAAGGAGCCCACTGGTAGCACAGACAGGGCCATTGATAACTGAGTGGAGAGAATAAAGCCACAGTAGATTGGAGATGAGAACATAAAGGACTGATTGAATTGAGCAGAAATGCTAAAGTTGGGGAGCTAAAGAAAAAGTAGTGAGGCTGAAAGTGTCAGAAATGGTGTACCTGATGATTAACTACTGTCACACTTGCTGCAATCTCTAATAGAAAACTACAACATTGAGCATGGGCTTAGGGGTCAGTCAGTAGGATCTGGTTTAACCTTCAACTAGACAATAAAATTGGCTCTTTATTTTTAGACTGTAAGACTCAGCTTCTTATCAGTAAAACTGCTAGAAAGAAGCATAAAATTAAATCATTTTCACCAAGTGTCTTAGTTAGGGTTTCTATTGCTGTGACTAAACACTATGACCAAGAAGCAAGTTGGGAAGGACAGGGTTTATTTGGCTTACACTTCCACATTGCTGTTCACCACTGAAGGAAGTCAGGACAGGAACCTTAAACACGGCAGCATCATGGAGGCAGGAGCTGATGCAGAGGTCATGGGAGGGGTACCACTTACTGGTTTGTTTCCCATGGCTTGCTCAGCTTTGGTTCCTACAGAACCCAGGACCACCAGCCCAGGGATAGCCCCACCCACCATGGGCTGACCCCTCCTCCATTGATCACTAAATGAGAAAATGCCTTACAGCTGGATCTCATGGAGACATTTCCTCAACTGAGGCTCCTTCCTCTTTGATGACTAGTTTGTGTCAGGTTGACATATAAAATCAGCCAGTACACCGAGCAAAATATTTGGAAAGGAGCTGCGTACCCCAGAGGTGCTTCTTATGCACTGAACAGGTAAGCAGCAGCACTAGCATGATGTTTAGGGAAGGTGCAGCATTCAAGTGTGTGCCTGCATTTGTGTGTTTTCCTATCCCAACATGACTGGAAAGCAGCAGATGGCCTCCTATCCTTAGGGCCAGGGACAATTCTTATGCCGTATCTAGAACAAGCTCATACTCACTTGGGGCTCGATTCTCAATTCTGGGTATTTGGATGCTCCCTCTTTGGAGAACCAGGTGGAGACAAACCATTAGTGAACCTTAAAATGTTTTATGTTCCAAGAAGGTATCAGGGTTCTGTGTAATAGCATCCCTTGTTTATTGGATTTTAAGTGGATTTAGGCTTCACTCTTCTCCTTGGCTCCTGAAGTGTCTCAGCATCCATTTCTTAAGATGCCCTTATTTACCTCAGTTGTTGGATTGTGTGTGATATTAGTTGATAGCAGGATGGTTCAAAGAACTTAAGTACTAATTTATATTCTTCTGGAAAATGCTACACTGAGTATTTTGCTCTCAATGTCCTGTTTTATTTACAGGAGTCATGATAAGTCTATTTTTGTGTGTCATTTCTGGGACATCCTGATTTAGCTGCCTGTGTTCCCTGACCTTTGTTCCTAAGGGACAGAATTGTGTTGAGTATAAGAAGCAGGTGACACAGTCTTGTTTTTGTCATTGAGCACAATTAGTGCCTGTCTCCAAAGGAGCTCACAGGTTCTAGGGTCCTGGGGCTCAACATTGGATCTTATCCCACTTTTAGTGGCACAGGAAGGTTGGGGGGGGCTCCAAACAGATATTTTTAGCTGATTATTACTAGAACTCATGCTAGTTTTGAGTGATCCTAATAGATTACACCTGCAAAGTTATGGATTCAACTCTTCCATCTACTTCAGGACTCAGAAGAGCTGTAAGGCCCTCCCAGGAGCTGGAAGCACACTTCCATAGGAGAGCATATGCTTAGCATATGTGAGACTTGGGGTTTGACACCCCCCCCCAGTGTTGCAAATAAAACAAAACAAAAGGAACATCTAATATCCAGTCATATAAAATTGAACTTTCCATTTCTCTTTAGTTACAGAGTACTGCAAACTGGAAGTTTTTGTTTACAACATTCTTATAACATTCAAAAAACAAGACTTAAGAGCATATTAAAAGGATGCCTTAGTTTGGTTTCTATTGCTGTGAAGAGACACCATGACCATAGCAACTTTTTTTTAAAACTTGGATTGATTCTTTGTGGATTTCACATCGTGTATCTTGATCCCATTTATCTCCCTGTCCCTTCGCTTCTACTCTCTGCCATGCACCCCCCCCAAAAAAAACCCCAAACAAAATCTAAAAGAAAAACAAAAAAACAAAAACACAAAAGGGAGAAGAATATCTTTGCGGAAGCTGTAGTGTGGCTCACCGACTCACACAGTTTTCCCTTTAGTCTATTCATCTTTACTTGTAAGTGTTCATTGTATGAGTCGTTGGTCTGGTCTGAGGCCTCTGGCTTTTGCTACACTGTCAACAATGGGTTCTCTCTTTGGCTTCTCTTAGATATCCTGTTGTCATGTGTCATGGAGAGCCTGCTGTTTAGGTACTGTAGGTCTGTCCCCTTCACATGCTCCAACATTTCATAGATGAGGTGAGTGTTGGGCTGGGCTAATTCATGTCCCTGGTTTGGGGCCTGTGTGGTAGCTGGGTTGGTCAGCCCACAAGCTTTCCCTCATCCTCACTGCCCCAGCAAGCTCCCCAGCACTGCCTGCTCTAGTTCACCCAATGCAGCCTGCAGGAAGGGGTGGGGCCACTTCTTCTCTCAGGTCCTCAGATCCAGCTCACCCACACTCACATCACTAGGGTCAACTCTACTGTTTTGCCCAGGAGAGGTGCAGGGTGCAGGGCATTCTCTCCCAATTGTTGTAGGGGGCATATTAGGGAGAGTGAGGTCAACTCTCCTTTTCTTATGCCCTGAGGACTGGCTCACCAGTGCCCCCACCAACAGGGTCAGCTCTAGTGTGCTACCCATGCAGGGTGCAGGGCCTGCTCTCCCACAATAACTCTTTAAAGAAAAACATTTAATTGTGGTGACTTACAGTACAGAGGTTTAGTCCTTTATCATCATGACAGAACACGGTGGCATGTAGGCAGACATGGTGCTGGAGAAGGAGCTGAGAGTCCTACTTCTTGATCCACAGGCAACAGGAAGTGAACTGATCTAGGCATAGCTTGAGCAGAGGAGGCCTCAAAGCCCTCCCTCACAGTGATGCATTTCCTCCAACAAGGCCACACCTCCTTAAACAAGGCCACAACTCCTAATAGTGCCACTCCCTATGAGCTTATGGGGGCCAATTACATTCAAACTACCATAAGGGAATTTTATTTAACTTTTAAAAATGAGGCATGAGGGTCACAATCTTTATGAGATTATCTCTATATTAGCTCCGCTTGGAAACTGTCTTTGTACAATGACTAGGACCAGGACTTCATGGAAATGTTTGGCCTCTGCTGTCAGGTCTTTCTCTTCCTGATTTTTGATATCCATTCCCATTTATGAAGAGGGGTAGCTCAAGTTGGGGCATGCTGCTGATCAGAAAAAGGATTTTCCAACAGTGAATTTTTTCTTGGCTTTTTTTTTTTTTTTGGTTGTTTCATACTGCTAGAAGTAACCATAACCTTGCAGGCTGCTGTTTGGCATTCCAGCCACGTGCTCCATACATCTCCAAATGTCAGCTGTGCTCTCCCTACAGCTTGCAGTGGAACCTTTACTGGCGCACTGTAGATTCGACCTTTTACTGATCTCTATCAGTAAAATGAGGTTTGGGATTTGATGGGGTCATGTCTGAATCAAATTCCCTTAATTCTCATTCTAACACAGTGTTCAATCTAGTTGAAAGGTCTCTGCTTCCTCTGACAGTTATCCCTTCCACATGGAGTGTGCCAGAGGAGAATTCTCTGGAAGCCTGGGGATTCACATACCAGTATAGGCTGCACTGACAGCTGATGCTGGCCTCCCTCTTTCTGGCATGGATTCCTAACTACAATAAGTGTATTGGAAGTTGTAACTCTCCACCATCTTTAATTGAAAATGACTCCATGAGATATCAAGTGTCCATTACATTACTAGATTCTGTTGACGTTTTTAGCCTCGATTATCATTTCCCTTTGTAATATAAATGTTGATGAGTCACATTAAACTGTTGAATTGATGTCCACTGCTCCAGGGTCTACATTGTCTAAAGAGTGATGTACTGTTCCCCACTTTGTTACTATGTTTCCTGTGGTTTTGAGGAACGATTTTGGTGGCTTTGTGTTGATTTGTTGTTCTTTAGGGGTGTAGAGAGAAGGGCTAAAAATGTCTCTCCTCAGAATCTTTACAGTAAGACCATGGCACTGAGTGTTTGTCAGCTTGTCACAAACAGACAAATCTAGGAAGTGGAAATCTCAGTAGAGGAATTCCCTCCACAGAGGGAATGCCTGTGGCATGTTGATGGGGCATTTTCTTAACTGCTAATTGATGTAGGAGGATCCAGCTCACTGTGGGCGATGTATCCTTAGGCAGATGGGCCTGGACTGTGTAAGAGAGGCAGCCAAGCAAGCCAGGAGGAGCAAAGCAATGAGCAGCCTTCTTCCACGGTTTCTGCTTCAATGCTCTGTCTTGGTGTCCCTCGATGACTGACGGCAAAGCGTAAGAACCCTTCTCCCCTTTGTTTTGGTCAGTGTTTTATCACAGTGACCGAAAGCAAACTGACCAAGATGAAGATAATTTCTACAATCCTTGGACATCATTTCCCCTTCCTAAGCCACAACGCAGAGATGATGTTGAAATCATCTGTTATAGGAGCAGAGTTGCATAATCCAAACTGTCTCCCTTATTAGTTCTATAATAAATGCCACCGAGAGAACCGTGGGTGTGCCTGAAGTAAGTGGGAATTTGGTCAGAACAGATACAGGACTGACTCTACACACATGAAGTACAGTTAGAGGATTGCTTCCTGCCTTTTCTTGCTATGTCTTCTGAGGCATAGAATTACAGACCTTAAAAATGAACAGGCTTGCTGTGTGATGGGAAATGGTGGACAAATGGTGAAACGGGGCTAATAATGCGCAGTTGACATGAGTTGTCTGCAAATAGTTTGGCAGGTGAGTAGACTGGAGGCTAAAAGCCTTGCCTATCTCTGGGGAGCCTCATCAAGTCTCTTTGGGTCACTCATTTGATAAAATTGGGGAAGCGGTGGGATAATCGCTGATCTCATTTTTTTTTTTTCCAAGACAGGGTTTCTCTGCATAGCCCTGACTGTCCTGGAACTCGCTCTGTAGACCAGGCTGGTCTTGAACTCAGAGATCTGCCTGCCTCTGCCTCCTGAGTGCTGGGATTAGAGGTGTACACCACCACTGCCAGCAATTTTTTTTAAACTAAAGAAATGTTTACAAATAAGTGAATAGCTAGCATCGCATTCCCATAGAATCGTATTCCTGTCTCTGCTCTAAGAAAACAGGAATAAAGTCTAAACTACAGACACATTTCCTTGAAATGCCGTGCAAAGGAAGCATGCTTGTTAATTTCAGATACGAGACTGGATGGGTTTTACTTACAATTCCCTTTTGTAGTGGCTGCTGGCAGTCCAGGCCGCCTCAGCAACGGCACATAGCTTCTCCGCCTACATTTTGGGTGCAATTTTCACCTTCCCCTCCTTTTTATCTTTTAAATACTGTACTTCAACAAACTCACTTTCTCCTTGTTTTACTGTTTGCATTTAAAACAATTTAAATTTCTCTGGAAGTACGTAAGGTAAATAAATAGCACAGAATTAATTGCATTAAAAATCTTATGCGTGTGTATGTGTGTGTGTACACATACAAGCGTTCATGTGTTTCTGTGTGTGTAAGCTTTCTTACAGTTCTGTAGGTGTGTGTGAGGGGCAGTAGTGTACCTGGTCAGAAGACAACTTCAGGTGTCGGCCATTACTTTTCAGTTTGTTGGATACTGGGTCTCTTGTTTGTAGCTGCATATGCCAGGCTAGGTGAATCCTTCCTCCAGGGATTCTCCCACCCCGATCTCCCGTCTTCCCATGGGATACTGAGCTTACAGGTGAACCCTCACGCACATGGCTGTCCTTGAGTTCTGCGATCAGAACACAGGCCTCACACTTGTGCAGCAAGAGCTTTACTCAGTAGGTAGGCTTTGCAGCTCCCCTTTTGTTTAGTTTTGCTTTGTTTTTTGTTTGTGTGTGTGCATGTGCACATGGCAGCCAGAGGTTGGCATCTTTCTTGATTGAGTCCACTTTAACCAAGCTGTGGTAGCTAGCTTGCTCTGAGAATCCTGCCTTCACCTCCCAAGCACTGGGATCATAGGATGGCCACCATGCTCTCCTGGCCTTTACATGGGTGCTGGAGACCCAAACTCTGGTCTTTATGCTTTCGTGGCAAGTACTACATGTGTCCCCCAAGTCTTCATTTTGTTATTGATTTCATTTTTGAGATAAGGCCTCTCTATGAAGATTTGTCTGGATTTGAACTCACAGTTCTCCTGCCTCCTGAATCATGAGTACAGTGAGTGAAAGCAGACTTGCAGTCCTCCACCAGTCTAACCCAGCGCTCACTGGGTCACCCCTGACAGAAGGGGAGGGAGGTGGAAACTGGACTAGAGGACACCTCCTAGGAGGCAAAGCATGCGCACTGAGTGACTAGAAACAGATCATAGGACTGCACTACAAGTATACTCTTGGCTCAGAAATAATTTCACATTAGTGGGAATTTAGAACCAATGTCTGTGGGCTGCAATATCTGTGGCAGGAGGTGATTAAAGGGATCTGGCCTTGAGAGTGATAGGTGGAGTGATAGGTATAAGGCGACAGAAGACAGGGTATGAGCCCTACCTCCCTCTACTGCCCCCCCTCGCCCCAGAATCCCTCAGAAATAATTTGGGGAGGTGCTTGTAGTGATTGTTGGCCCAATCACAGATTGGTGGAAGAGTCTACGATACACAGTTGTTCTTCCTCATTGTGAATTATTTCTTTTATTTGACATTTTAATTAAATGTGACCAACTATAGTGCAAGTGTATTAAATGAAAAATTCTAGAAGTAAACCTCATAAAATTTAAATTTAACATTGGTTTGATTAGCATGATGGATTCCTGTGTCCTTCCACACTGCCTCAGGATGTGAACTGTCCTGTTTTCTGGAGTGTTCAAGGTCTATATGCTAACCACTTGCTGGCCACATATTAAGGACACATACAGCATACATAGGAATACTCCTCAAGTTCTCAGGCATACCCCTGAGGAGTCTCACAGCCACTGGGAATGTGGGGCAATGACTGATACATAGCTATTGTCTGGAAAACTCCATCTTGAAGTCCAGCCTGGGCTAACCTAAGGAGACTTGCATAAACATACTAATGGAGGAAACAATTCTTCTTGGGGAATATTGAGGGGAACTTTTTTTGCTGAACTGCCAGAAAACTGACACCATGATTTAAACCTGTTCCTGCAACAAACATTTTTGCATTTTCAGGAGTCTTTTGTTAAAGACCAGGTCAGTCTAAGGGTGAACCAGTGAGATTAGGCTATCCTCAACAACAAATGAAAGCAGCCGTGTGTGTGTGTGTGTGTGTGTGTGTGTGTGTGTGTGTGTGTGTGTGAGAGAGAGAGAGAGAGAGAGAGAGAGAGAGAGAGAGAGAGAGAGAGAGAATGAAGCACATGTGTGGTAGAGGGAAGCGTAGCTCTTCTTTGGTTTGGGTGGAAAGCCCAGCTAGGCAGGGGAGGTGGGAAGAGAAATACTGTGAGCATAAAAGGCAGGGCCTTGGGGCAAAGAGGTGGCTCAGCAGTGAAGAATGCTTGCTGCTTTTCCAGAGGACCCAATGTTAATGTTATGAAATGGCATGGAGGCATGGGTGGTTCGGTGGTAGAATTCTTGCCTTTAAATAT
>CABHPP010109187.1:0-40303 GCA_902168425.1 Peromyscus attwateri
ATAGTGCAAGGTAAATTCTTCACAGAACGAGAGAGACCAAAAGCTTTGCAAGTGGCTGGAAGGAATTGTTGTCTAAAGAGTGGAACAAGATTAAAGAATTTTAGAAATATTTTTGCTTATAAGCACTCTTTTTGTTTTTCCAATCATGAGTGGGTCCCTGGTTTAGAAAAACCTTAGCTACCAATATGCACCATTTGTGGAGTACTTAATTTCTTTCTCTCCTTGTTTAATAGAAGGCTTATTACACACAGATATCTGAAGTAGCCGTTTTCCCCACACTGGATACATGTAATTCTACCCCAAAGCAAAGAAACCCAATGTCTTAATTAGTTTGTACAATCTGATCTTGAATAAAAACACAGGTTTCATTAGTGTTTTGTACATTTTCAAATGATTTGCTAAAAACTCTGTCCCCGATTACTGCTCCAGGAAATTTAGGATCCCAGATACGCCAAGCTGTAAAGAGATTTCTGGACCCTTGAGAACAATTAATAAGAAACAATAGCTGCAACAATGGTGAGGTCCAGCCAAAATCAACCACAATTAGGTTTTTATTGAGTTCTAGAATACAACTTATTTTTCTAATAAACAGAGCACATTTTAATGTCGGGCATTTTTTGTTCTACTTCTCATTTGTACAAGATTATCTTATCAAGCTATGATATTTTTAGCCTCTAGGACAGTAACCTTCCTACCTCAGGCACACCCCCAGAAGCAATTACTTCTTTAATTAGCTTTGGCTCATTAATCTTTACCTCCTCTTCTTTGCTTTCAAATAGAGGGGGGCCTCCTCACCTTCTGTGCAACATGATATAGACAACACAAGCAATGCCTCTTGATCGCTTACCCTTAATTTAAGGGAAATATTCTTCAAGACCAACTGTCCCAGATATTCATATCTAGGGACATCTGAGAGGGATAAGTAGGGTATTCCTACAGTTAAAACAATTAATGTGCATGAGTGTCCATATGTGCCTGCAGTTGCTGCCTAGTGAGCCGTACGGGTTGTAAGAATTGGTTGACAAACAGATAAAACACATGGATTGACAGGCAAGATCAGCAGCTGAATCTGGTCAAGCTGGTATCACCTTCGTATCACACCATATGCTTTTATGTTCCTGGGATTCTTTCTTCCTCGTGCCTTTTAAAGTTCTCCTCAACACTTAAATGTCTCCTTATGACATTGTGCTATACATTTTAGGGAAGCCATTGTGCGGCACATCCAGATAAGAATATTCTCATGTTTGGACAAGTCATGACGTGTTTTCTAACCCTGTCACACATATTCTCTTTTATTTATTCTGTCCATTTTCTGACTTTTAAGTGAGCTGTACCCTTTCTTCTATCAGAGAATTGATTTTTTTAAAGGTGTCTTTATTCCATTATCTCTCCTGCTCAATCAGGACCACTTTGCAAGAGATGTTTTCTTTTCTACCACAAAATATCTCTGTTTTTATTTCACTTTCCTCTATTTGTCATTTACAGACCATTTAATTATATTCCCTGAGTTTGTTTTGAACTGTGTTGATGGTGTTGATTTGCTCAGTAAACAGTCAAGCAACTTGACAATATTGCTTTCTTTTCTTTTTTAAAAATATTTGTTTTTTACTCATTGATTGTATTTGTTGTTCTAGGTATAATGGATAGTGGTGAAATTAAGTAAAAATATTATCAATTAAGCTAAAATTTTAAATAATGACTATTGTGATAAGCAAAATATGGTAGCTTATCCCAAATACCAGGCACTATGCAAAAAAAAATATTTACAACCTCTTACTAATAAAAATAATACTTACTCCTGTTTGGGAGGCATCCAGGCACTGGGACCAGGACCTGTCCTCAGTGGATGAGCTGGCTGTTTGGAACCTGGGGCTTATACAGGGACACTTGGCTCAGCCTGGGAGGAGGGGACTGGACCTGCCTGGACTGAATCTACTAGGTTGAACTGAATCCCCAGGGGAGTCTTTGCCCTGGAGGAGATGGGAATGGGGGGGTGGGGTGGGGGGAAGGCAGGGGGTGTGGGGTGGCGGGAGGGGTGAGATCAAGGGAATCAATGGCTGATATGTAAAATTAAATTAAATTATAAAAATAAAAAAAAAATACTTACTGAGCTTCTTTGTCCTGGGGGCTTCTGTGTAGTTAGAGGTCATATTTCATTGTTGGAAGCAGCACTCTGATTCTCCCTATTTTCACATGGACTTCTGAAGTAAGGAAGTGAATGATTTGCCTACCTCCTATAAGTGGTAAGGCCACATCTCATGCCTGGACTTTTCTGTGGGCATCACTATTGTTGGCACAAGATGTACGTTTATTTTTTCCTATCTATAAAGCAATAGTGTAGGTCATACTGCAATAAAGGAAAATATTAAATTCAGTTTATTCAGAAAGCTCTCTAGGCAGGTGTCTTCTGTCCTTAGGATCCATTTGCTCACTTTTGAGAAAAATACCCTAAGGGTTTTGATCCATTGGCCCTTTCCTCTTAGCCCTTAGCTGTCTTGAAATACCTTAACAGCTTTTTGGAAATCAGTTGCTCTTAAGAGTTCAAATGGGAGTGAAAAGTTTCAGTACCTAGACAAGAATTTCCATTAATTTTACATGAATATGGCATCTTACTTTTCATTAGTAAGACTCAATTTTACACCTTTTGTGTACCCTGTGTCTCAGACACCATATGATAGCTATCATGACAATGACCTTGTCTCCTAGCTTACCTAACATTTTAATATTTTAGTTGTCTATAAAATAATTTTGGACTCTTCAAAAACCTATTAGACACATTAGTGGATGTTACAGAATATTTTTTTACTTCTCTTTGAGTAATATCCATCACAGACATTGCAGAATAGCTACTCAATTTATGCCTTTTACAGTTATTTTTATTACTTAAGTTAGTTATGTAATAATTTCATGCATTTATATGTTGCATTCTGATAATCTGTCTTCAACCCTATCAAATCTGCCTCTCATTCCATCACTCCCCTTGCCCCCCATACCTGTCCCTTTCCCAGATTCCTCACTTTGGGTTTTGTTTTGTGATCCATTTAGTTTAACTAGCTTCATCTATGTGGCCACTGGATTGGAATCATTCATTGGAGCCTTGCGGGGTTACTAGTGGGTGTATAACTGAAGTCAATGAATTCCCTCTTTCAGTCTATCAGTAGAAAAGGGTCTAATATTGAGGGGTAGGGGCCCTGAGGCCCTTTTCCCATCCATGCCTGGCTGCTGACAAGTCCCCTCCCCTCCCCCTTCTTTTTTTACTGACCCAGTGCAGACTTTTGCAGCTTCTGTGAGTTTGTGGATGCAATGGCAATGTTTTGCCTAGAAAATAGCATTTTACAGCCCATTCCTTAATCTTCTGGTTCTTATACCCTTTCCCCTGTATCCTCTGTGACGTCCTGTGAGCCTCACTATAGTATATATTTTATAAAATAATTTAAAACAAATTGTTCTCCAAAGCTCTCTGCATATGTTCCTTAAGGAACAAAGAGGTATGAGAATATTGGCAGACAGCTGAAAACTTCAGCTTTGTATAGATAAATTTAAGGATTTACCATGGCTTTCTGCCTTTTGCTCATTCATGTCTTCATTCCTGGAACATTTTCTCTGACATAGGCTGTTGTTGGTATGTAGCAAAGTAGGCTTCACATTGACTGTGATCCAGGCTGGCCTCAAACACTTTATCATCTTGCTTCAGTTTCCCATTTAGCTTGGATTATGGGTTCACATTACCATATCTGGACCAGGTCTGATACTTTCTATGACATTTATCCATAAAAATATGCTTATATTCAGAACAGACTTCACTAAGCTTTTACAAATGCACATCTCATCTTACCATCACATCAATCATAGTTTCAAATATTTTCATGTTCCTAAAAAGATGATTGATGTTCCTTTACTCAAGCTGCACCTCATGCCTGACCATAAATATCCACTAATTTGGTATCCCTTGTTCTTGTGGCTTGAATGCAAAATGTCCCTCACAGACTCATATATTGAGCATTTGGATTTCAGCTAATGAGCTTTTGAGAGATGATCAAGTCATAGTATCTCTGAATGAATTCATCTTTAGAGTTGAATATGGTAGCATTATATGCAGGAAATGAAAACTGGGAAGTCAGGTCTTGGATGACCTAGAGCGTTGGAGGTTTGATCTTGAGGGCTCTTTTGTTTTGTTTCATCCTATGAACTCCTTGACCATGGTGTAGATGACTTATTGGATTTCCCATGTACATCCCAAAAATCCCTGAATTGTCAAATATTGGTTTCCATCTATATTTCTTCTAACCATTGGTGAGATAGTTTCCATCTTCTGTATCTTAACTTAAAACATAATCCAAAGCTCACATGTTAAAGCCCTATAGCTTGATATGGTTATATTTTGAATACAGGCTCTTTGTGGGGTGACTATAGTCTGAAGAAGTTACAAGGAGAGGCACTTCTGATTGGAGTAGTACCTTTATAAGACCCTAGAGAACTGGGGGTCTCTCCTTCTCCCACTTTCCCATGTGGTGATCAGAGGGACTCCACTTCTGGAGCACAGGCAGGAGCTAAGCTCTGTTAAACATTGTTAAATACTTGTAAGTACTGTTAAATCCTATTAGAGTTGTTAATTCTATTTTGATCTTTAGCTAAATCTTTATTGCAACACTCTTTTCATGCTTTATGTGAATGATTGCGGTTGCTAAGGGAGAGATTTGACAGCTCCTTCCCTTATGCTTGGGTGGGAAGCAATCAGTCAGGCAACCCCTTTATTGGAAAATGGCTGAGTGCCATCCTTGGATCTGGCTGCTTTACTTTATTCTGAAGACATTCCAGCAGCTAAGGCCATAGCTGAAGATGTGTACGAGTCATGATCACTTCAGCAAACCTCTACAAACCTTGGATAGTGGCACTCAGAGTCCGACAAGTTTTTCTGGTAAATTCTAGGTGATCCTGATTATGCTGTAGCAAGTCTCACTCAGGACAGAGGGGAATTCCTTAGTGACCCAGCAGGAGATATGAAATGGATGTAAATACCATCTTTCATGTGCATAAATGACTGTTCTGTGGTTGGGTGATTGTTACTAATGCGCTTGCTAGACATTCTTTCTGGCTAATAAGTAGGATGTTTAGCTCCCTTTTAGACTCAAGTAGGATTTACCTTCCGATGCTGTTCTCTGATGACACAGAAACATGCTTCTCAGTGTTCCTTTCTTACTTGGTCTTGAACTTCATTGTCAGTTGAGAGGTCTGAGCAGGTAACAGCAGCAGAATGGTACCTATCTCAAAGGCTGCAGTTAGAGTTTAAGAGTTCCAGATTATTTCCGGGATTGGTGGTAGAGGCATTATTCTAAAGAACCATCAAGGTGCTTTAGAGCTAAAGACAAGAAAATTAGGACTCTCAAAGCAGGAAAACTTCCAGGAAGCTGCCGAGCCTCCACACACAAGCACTGGAATTCTGAAAACTGTATCTCTAGCCAGGATAGAATTGAGGCTCCTGACATTTAAGACCCGGTAACCCAGGATCTATTGCAGTAGCTTGTTCTTTCTCTTGCTGTCTGCTCTCACCGCTCAGCTGGTGAATAGTGGCTGTCACCGCTCATAGTTGCTGGAAGCCTATGATTGCAGCAGCTGCCAAATGCCAGACTACTGATATTCCAAAACCAGAGCAAGAAAACTCCTTCTGGTCCTGGGGACAACAGTCCCTAGATCTCCGGGTTTGGAGCTCTAAGCCTCTGGCTCTGCATTGGACATTTAGAGGCTGGGAACTGTCAGCACTTTGAGAGCTTTTCACCTATTCACAGTTTCTATCTGTACAGAGCAAAGGGTATACAACCTTACTGGTTGGTAACAGCCATGAGAGAGCACAGCAGGAAAGGAGTTGCCTAAAAAGTTGCTAAAGCTATCTTATTAAATTCAAACATTCTAGTACCCTGAATTCTAGCATACATACCTGTGAGAAAACATTTTAATTTAAGCTACATGGTAAATAATATCTTTCAGTGACCACATGAGCAAAATAGTACACTACAACCTTATAACAAAATAGAATTTCAGGCGGCATATATAAAATGTATGTTACGTCCAAAACAGCAGACAAATTAGGGGCAAATTGGAAGGGAGCTAATTAAAAACAGAAGCAAGGATGAGGCTTATGCCTGTTTGGTGCTACAAGATCCTGTGTATTTTGCTGGACACCAAGCACACACTTAATCTAAGGTTTTCTGTAAGCCAAAGCTGAAAGGAAACATAGTTAGTGAGCTAGCTCATGGTGGCTATTAGACAAAGAGAAACACAAGGTAAGCAGAGTTATTCTGGTAGCAAAGTTCGTTGGAAATTCCCCCCAGTGGGCTTTCAAAACGATGATGGTGGAACACCACAGGGAAGAGAATCTACAATGTCTTTTACTAAGTAGTGCACCCTACATGCATTTGCCTGTCATATAGCTTTACAGGCTGGCTATCTGGAAATGCCTCCCCTGGGTTTCTTTATGCTCTTGGAAAACAACAGCAACAACAGCAAAAAAACAAAAACAAAAACAAATAAACAAACAAAAACAAACAAGACAGGTGGTAGTAGGTCAGAGTGTTTATTCACCTTTACCTCAGCTTGTAGGGTCTGGGTTCCTGTGGGATGGACCCTCTCCTGAAGCCTCATCTCTCATTCTATTGCAGTAACACCATTTATCTTCTTTCTTCTTTGGGTCCAGGAATGCATTGTTCTTTCTGGCTTCTTTTCTTAACTACATCCACTGTCAGCAATGCCTTCATCACATGGTCCTCTAAATTAGTCCATTTAGATGTATCATTTGTTTTCAGCATGGAATAATAGACAGTCTACACAATTATGCCCTGGACCTGTCTTAAATAAACGTGTGGAAAATTAAAAAATAAAAAAAAACACATAGTGCCAAGTGTATTTCATCCAAATCAACTCAACAGTGCTGTGCGTAGATCTTTGATAATTTGATAGTTTGCACTAATTTATGGGTAAAATTTATACTACCATAAGAAGTGGATGGATCTTTGTGTTTCTAAATACATCATTGAAGTACTCTGATGCACAATACAGTATGTTAGTCATGTGAAATTCGCATGAAACCACAAAAAAAGAAACAATATCCATAAATATTATTTTCTCTCAAATGTTTATTTCTCAATTTTAGTGTTTGTCACACATATGTAGAAATAGAAGCTACTGTACATATTTTTGTTGGTTCAAGATTTAATTTACATTTTATGATGACTTTGTTATTACAATCCTGAGGTTACTAGAGGCCTTCTATATTTATTTGAAGTTTGGAAACTATCCTTTTGTTTATAGACATACAGGATTAAAGTTCATATGGACAGAAAGCAGAAATTTCTTTGAAAATACGATGAGACTTAGATAGATAATGTTTGAAAACTCAACTTTGAATATTCAAATCTTATACTGGTGTGATATATATGATATTATTTATCATGGGGATGTATTGGATGTCACGCCTCTCCATAACACTAAAAGTGCATACAAGAAATGAGGGAGTAGATTCAGAATAAACATTACTAACACATATTATATTATACTAGGCTGCTGCTCAACATTCAGAAGTAATAAGAGTTAATATCAGCATGCTTGGGTTAAATTCCTAAAGTTGTTTTGTTTTCACCACGCCTTTAATCTCAGCACTCGGGAGGCAGAGCCAGGCGGATCTCTGTGAGTTCGAGGCCAGCCTGGTCTACAGAGCGAGATCCAGGACAGGCACCAAAACTACGCAAAGAAACCCCATCTCAAAAAAACAAACAAACAAAAACAAACAAACAAAAAAACTAGAAGTTGCCTTTGGCAAACAATATTAAAAATAAAGTTCTTATGTTTCTTTGGGAAATAAATCAACGTTTAAACCATGCTTTTATTTAGAGCTCTACCATATATTTTGGGTATATTTATGAAAACCCTGAAAAAACACAAGCTACTCCACCATTCCCTTTACTAGGCAAGCTCACAACTCTCAGTAAGCTTGTCAGATCCATGCATCTGATGAAAAACAATACTAAATTCACTTCTAAATACATTTTTTTCCTAATTACTTTGCTTTCAGGTGACTTCTTTAACAGATAAACTTTTATTTACAATGTGCATGGAAACGTAGGGAATTTCTAATGTTTTATATGGAATTGTGTTCTCCTGGGGTTTAACTCTGAGACAAACTGAGTTTTTAAGAGTTAACCACTGGCATTCTTCAGTATTAAAATATCCGTGTGACTTGAATGCCTGCTACAGTCCCTGGCTCATACTAGGATCTCTATAAAAGTTAAAATTTTATTTTCAATCATCAGCCTATGCTCGTATTTTCAATTAGTCATTCTCTATTCTAAAGTCAATTTGAAAATCTATACCAAGACACAAAGAGACGAATCCTTAAAAATTATAATAAAGATGCTGAAGCGTAGCTCTTCACAGTTTTTGGCTTCTGGTGGGGGGAATGGGAAAGGACTGTTATCTTTAAGGAACTGGCTGGTGGGAACTTGACCGTGCTTCAGTGAGGATATGGGCAACATAAATTGCACTTGATGTATATTTTTGGTGGGGGAGACACAAGGGTAGGAGGGTGGACCTGGGAGGAATGGGAAGCAAGGTGTGATTGGGGTGCATTGTATAAAATCCCCACATAAACAATAAAAATATTATGTTGAAAAAAATAAAGAAGCTCAGTTTAAAAAAAGAAAAAGAAAAGAAGAGAAGGCAGAAGCAAGACCAAGTAGATTCCCAAGAATGAAAGCAGAGCCTTGTTGCATGCTGCTTAGTCTTCCAGAATCAGAGCATAGGTGGGAGCAAGAAAAATGTCTTTCTAAATGTGCAAATATAAAAATAAATGAGAGCATCTCTGCTGTCTTCTCTCTTGCACTGGTATCTGTCTCTGAGCTCTGCCCTTCAAGGCAGACAACTGATGCTCTGATTGCTTTCCAAATTGAAAGCCCCACCTGCTGTTTGCAAACGTGTTCTCTTCTCTTTTGCCCTGTTATTGAACAAACAGGCATTGATTTCTATCTCTCTTTTTTTTTTTCCCTCCAAAGCAACAACATCCCACAGATATCAGACACAGCCTTGGCTGCTTAGTGAAGAATTTAAGTGACTTATATTAAAAAAAAAAAAGAACTAAAAAGTGCCTGACTCCTGAACAGCCTGCTGATGGATTCCTATTATGAAAACAATGAATCTGATTTGACAGATGGAGCAGGTGTAACTCACTAATTATTAATACATGGATTCCTAGAGAGAAAAGCATGTTGGAAAATATCTATGACAGCATTACAGCTGAAAGCAACTGAGCAAACAGACATATCAAAGATGGCTGATGATACCTGTGCTTAGTAAGCGGAACAGAATTCTTCTCTTGGCTGAAGATCAGCACATCCATAAGACACGAGTTAAAGAAAAGGGAAATAAAATTTATATGACTATCAGCAACAATAGGATAGGTTCTGCGTATGGTACTGAATGCGGAGAGAGCTGTATGCTGAAGAGACATTGTCCTGGGGACTCCTTAGAAATAAATATTGAGAGTCAGTGATGTAGCTCCATGAAGAATGTGAACTTGACACCCAAGAGTCCCTGGGCTTAGAGTCAAGCACCACAAACTAAAAAAAAAAAAAACCACATATGAATATTTTAAACATATCTCTGTTCCTGTAGAAACCAAACCCTCAAAGCACACCAGTTATGAGGTCACAGATGAATGGATGATTATGCAGTCAGTAACTCTTGGACTAAGAGCTAATGTGTTTCCAACACTCAAGAAACCAAACTGCATTCTCTTCTGATCATAAGCAATGCCTCTGCTGCACCACTGGTCTCAGATTTCCTGTGTTCTGTCCGAACTTCAGCCCCCCAGTCCTGCTTTAGTTCCCTTTAACTCTTGGAGCAGAAACTTGGAATTTTTAATCCAAAATCACTGGAGCCCTAATTTCAGTTTCTATCCACGTATCTTGTGGCATCTGCTTAAAACTATGATCTCAGCTACTACTTCTTCAATGTGCATGTGCCCCAGATGAAAGCAGCATGAAATGCTAGACATATGTCTCTGGGTTTCCTGGACTCCAGCCTCTTCATTTGTAGATTCCTATTGTCTATTACTTCTTAGATTATTTGAGCATAATTTTAGGTCCAAAATTTCTAGCTGTGTTCCTTGGGCAGGCGGGGCAAAAGTGCTCATTCTGTCCTTTCATCAGCATTTCTGTATCCTCTTTGTGCTGCTAGAAGATAGACTAGAACAGGTGGTGTGTGTGGGTGTGTGCGTGTGTGAATAGAATTAGAAAGTAAAAACCTTTGTCCTGGCATGGCTTGAATATCTTCTAAATAGATGTCTTATCCAGTTGCTCTGTGCATTTAACTTTAATTTCACCCAGAAAAGTAAATTCAAGAGTGTGTAAATACAGCAGACTCTTCTCTGTCTCTCTAACAGGCAATCCATATAGCTCTTTGGTACTTAGTAAATAAAAGCCCTTGTATTAAGACTCATAAATAATAATCCAGTATCAATTCTCTCACAATAACAATGATTTAGTTTCAGCAAAACCCCGTGATTTCATATGTTTTTCAAGCATCCTTTAATTGAATTGGGGAGGTGATCTTAGAGCTGACAGAACATTGCTTTTACTAAGTCTTTTCCACCAATATTGAAGACAGACTGGAATCAGTGCATTATTAACACTGTGAGTTCTTCACCAGGGGCCTTTGGATTTTACCACTTTCTGGCCTGGGATTTGCACAAAAGTGATTATTATCACATTTCATAGACACTCCTGAGTCAAAATATGAGTGGACCATGTCTGATGCATACACATACATGGTTCTTTTAAGATTTATTTTCCATGTATATGAATGTTTTGATATATGTGCAACATGTCTGTGTCTGGTGGCAACTGAAGTCAGAAAAGGGCATTTAATTCATTAGAACTGGAGTTATGGATGGTTGTGAGCCATCATGAGATTGTTAGAAGTTGAACATAGGTCTTCTGTAAGAGGAAGTTGACTGGGATAATTTTTTGGAATATAATCTTTCAATAGTAAATATTATCAAAAGTAAAATTACTTAATATATAAAATAATAACAACAAATCTGTTAGTATTTTTTTTCTCTTTGGATAGATTTTCTGTCCTCTTAAACCATTGAGAGGAAACTCTTAAGTTACAATCTGATTTCCTTATCTGTTGGACCACAATGAGAAAAACCATCTCACTCAAAACTATCAGAAATAAATCAAAAGAAGTACATGTTTGAAAGAGATTATTTATACATTATCTATCTAAGTTGCCTAAGATGCCACTATAGCCACTGGAAGCGGGAGAATATCCATTTTCAGGGTATTAGAAATTTTCAAAAGATATTGTCTGCATTTGTGGTTAGTTCATCACATCCAGATCGTCCTGGAACCACTGGTATCTTTCATCATCCAGCATTTATAGCTTGCATAGCCAGTCTCAGTTCTCAGATACCCTACTGCCTATCACACTTGAGAAACAAGGGCTAGCAAACTTTCCTAATTTGTTTAGATTATATCATACATTTACCAATACAGGGGTAAAGTCACAGGGATCCAGTATCTAGGAGGCCTTCTACATCAATTGTTATTGCATGCATACATGTATTTGTATATACATTTATGTTCCCAAATATAACCTGTTGAGTCCATATAGTTTTATTTGTGTGTATGTTTTCAGGGCTGACCATTTGGTATTGGAAAACCAATTGGTGTGCTCTTCCCTGCGGAGGGCCACTTCTCTCATTTCCAGCTTTGCTCAGTTGTCTGTAGTTCTTTGTGTAGGGTTGAGGCCTTGTGGGTTTTTTCCCCATGCAGTTCGGCATGTTTATTGTGTCCTCCTTGTTTTCAGCTCATGTTTGGGAATGCTGTTGAGACTTTACAGGAATAAATTCTGATGTTACTAGGAGACACAGTCTCACAGCAACATCTCTGATCCTCTGGCTCTTGCAGTCTTTAGTCTCCCTCTTTCACAACATTCTCTCAGCCTTAGATGTGAGAGTGTTTTGTAGATTTATCCATTGAGACAAGGCTCTACAACTGTGAGTATTGATTAGTTGTGGTTTTCTGTAGTGGTCACTGTCTGTTACAAAGAGAAATTTCCTTGATGGGGAGTGAAGACTACAGTTATCTGTAGTGATATATTGTGTACCCTAATAAATTTGCCTGGGTATCAGAGGACAGAGCCAGCCACTAGATTAGACATAGAGTCCAGGCAGTGGTGGCACACACCTTTAATCCCAGTACTGGGAAGCACACATGTCTTTAATCCCAGGAAGTGATGTCTGCACAGAGAAGGTATATAAGGCCTGAGGAAACAGGAACTCACACTCTTTAGGCTAAGGATTTCGTAGAGGTAAGAACTAGTGTCTGGCTACTCTGCTTCTCTGATCTTTCAGCTTTCACCCTGATATCTGGCTCTGGTTTTTTTTTTACTAAAAGACCATCTAAGATTTGAACAACAGTTATTTGCAGGTTGAAAGACAAATACTGATAGATTGTTCTTAGAGATTATGCTGGTTTAGTACATTAGTGGTTGTAGATTCTCCTGCAATAGTCATGATTTCATGAGTAACGATTAGTAAGTTAGGTTTCCAGAATCAGGGATGGTAGTCCTCTTGTTGAGTGGGTCTCAAGTCTAATTAGAGAGCTGTTGGTTCCCACCATGATATGTGTGCCACTACTACACTTATAGGGTTATTGTACCATGCTGTTTTTTTTTATATACTTAAGAAATTTTTTATTCATTCTAATCACAGATCCTTCCTATCCATTCTCCCACTGCTCCTGCCCCAGTATTCCCTCCAGTTCAACCCCCCCATCCCCTCCCCTGAAAAGGTATGGCCTTCCCATGTGGAGTCAGCAGGTTATTGATGGTTCATAGGCATCAATGCTGTTTTGGACTATTGGTTGCCTCTGTCCTTTGGAACCTTGCATAGTGCCTTCAGCAATAGGGACTTATCTTCCACCTCTAGTAGTAACCAAGGGCAGCAGAAACAGGTTGTGTGTATCAGGAGTCTCTTAGACAGCCCTGGCCAACAACTCAAAAACAGAAGATTTCTCCTGTCTGATAATTTTTAGGTAGCTGTGCATAATAATATATATAATTGGTTTTTAAAGGTAAATAGTCAATAAGTATTTTTGAGCTATAAATAGCATGATTAGAATGCTTTCATTAAAAAAACTGACACATCGTTGGTATGCCTAACAATACTGTGCTAAATAAAATTCTCTTTTCTAGAACTATACAAAGTGCATTTACTTAATGTCTCTCTTCTACAAAGTACTGTATGTCTTTGACAACTCTTAAGTTTAATGATAAAAAAACATCAGAAACAAAAACAAACAAGATGAAATTGAGTACAGCTCATTCAAAACTTCAGGACTTTGTTTGGCTATCCCTTCAATCACCTTTTCTTCCATTCTAAAAGGTACAGAAGAATCTCATTGCTCTGGGGAATTTCCTTTCCCTGGTTCTTTCTTAAAGATGACTTATTCAACACCTTTATTATCAAAGTGACTTTCCTATTTCTTCTCAATGTTCACACAACCATTCTATCATTAACAACAGCAATAATCCACAAATCTGCTCTTTCATGTATGTGCCTGGTAGTGACAGGTGATGGCATAGTCTCACAGATGAGAATGAAGGATACAGGGACAGAAATTGGTTAAGAGAACTTGCTTAACCCTTCACTAGCTTAGTGAGCTTGAGGATATCAACTTCTTTCACCACGCTTCAGGTTTATTATTGAGAAATAATAGGAAGCATTAATAATTGTAACTGTACCTTAAGGTTTAGATAAATATTAGATAACTCTGTCGACCTGTCTCTCCATGTCTGTCTCTCTCTCAGTCTCTCTCTCTGTCTCTCTGTCTCTCTGTCTCTGTCTCTCTGTCTGTCTCTCTGTCTCTCTGTCTGTCTCTCTCTGTCTCTCTGTCTCTCTGTCTCTGTCTCTGTCTCTGTCTCTCTCTCTCTCTCTCTCTCTCTCTCTATATATATATATATATATATATATATATGTCCCTGTGTGTGTATCTGTATGTCTGTCTATCTATCTTTCTCTAAGTGTGGCAATGAAATGACAAAATGTCTTAGTTAGGGTTTCTATTACTGTGAAGAGACATCATGACCACAGTAACTCTTATGAAGAAAAACATTTAATTGTAGTATCTTGCTTGCAGTTCAAAGGTTCAGTCCATTATCATTTTGGTGGGACATGGTGGCATGCAGGCAGACATGGTGCTGAAGAAGTGTCCTACATCTTGGCTTTAAGGCAACAGGAAGTGGTCTGAGTGTCACACTGAGTGAAGCTTGAGCAATTAAAACCATAAAGCCCACCCTCACAGTGACACATTTTCTCCAACAAGATCACACCTACTCCAAAAATGTCATACTTCCTAATAGTGCCACTCCCTTTGGGGGCCATTTTTTTTCCAAACCACTGCATAAGATAACCAACAAAGAACTGGCACTAAATTAGGATGAGCTACACTTGTGGACACTGGAGTCCATCTAGGAATAATATTTCTATTACTTTTAAATGTATCACAATGGTGAGGCTTATACAAGAGTATTGTTTTCTGAAATATTCATCTACTGCTCAAGAATCAAACAATTAGAAACAGGAGGAATATGACATAGCTTTGTTTGTATATTGAATATATTATATTTGCATTAATCTTTCTTTTGTCTTGGGTAAGCATGGAATTAGAATCTTCATAGTTGTCCTTCTATGGTTGACAGCTAAACTTACAATTTTTTCTTCTTCAGGTTGTGTCATAGGTGTGTGTCTGTCTGTAGGCCTCAAGCAGAGAAATTAAATAGAGACTTCCACTGGGGAGAATGGTAGTTGATGAAACTTCTCTGTGTTCTTCATTACCAAGGTGGCTCTTTAATTGTTTCCAAAATCAATTTTCAATTAGTGGTGTCTTGGCATTTCATATTAGCTGTTAAAATTGTGAAGGATGTAAAAAAGAGAAAGCTTATGACTTGGAAATTGCTTTTGCATAGTTTAAAAACATAGTGGCAGTAAAAATTTAGACAGAGACTGTGACTCTTGCCAAGTTGCAATGCTCTAAGGAGATGGAAGAAACCGTGATAGAAACATTTATAGGGACATGGATGTTAGCTGGCAGGTCTGTAGTCCCTAATTCTGTCCTTAGACTTGTCATCTTTTTGGGGTCAGTATTTAAAGGTGCAGCACAGGGTCTTTTATTTTGCCCTTTGCAATTTTGAAGAAAAAGAAGGAAGATTTTAAAATGAAGATTGAACAAAAAAAGTCATGATTTATAAAATATAACAGGGTAGGCTTCTTCTGAAACTCTCCTTCCCACTCTGGGTCCAGTATCAAACAATCCATCTCCCAGAAGATGCCTTGGGAGCAAGAGTAAACACCCCTGTCTTCCAAAGAACGGCTCTTGTTCATATATGCACGCACAAGGCTGTCTCTAGTCTTAGCAGCTCGGTAAACCCCTGAACAGTGTTGTGGTTTGTAAGCAAGACCCAAATCAACAGAGATCCTTCAGGCCAGTGAGAGCGCAGGGAGTACGTGGAGGTTCTTTACAAACAGTGAATGGAGCCAAGATCAGGAAAACTTTTTCACTGCTGCTTCGATCATTAGCAGACATGCCCACTCCCAACTGGTGGATGAAAACTACAAAGTGTTTTTAACAGGATTTAGTTTAGGATTTATCTGTATGAATTATCATATATCTAATATATACCATATATAAATATATATCATATATGGTGGCATGCATATAACACTAATGTGCAAACTCTGAAGCAGTTTCTTACATTGATTTTACATGTTCTTTCTTTTCACTTTTCTATTTGTTCACGTAGAGAAAACTGTGAGTGAACTAAGCCTAAATCCATCTCAGTGAACACTTAGGGCCACAGCTTGAGTGACTAAGACAGGATGCCTTTGACATGCATATGTTCTTCCTTATATTACTAAGGAGGCATAGTCAGTGTCTGACGGCCATGGCAGATCACTATGAATGAGTAAAAGAATAACTGAATCAAAGTGATCTTTTATTTTATCCTTTGTTTCAGGCCAGGTCTCACTCTTTTAGGATGGATTGGAACTCATTATGAAGCCCAGGCTGTCATCAAGCTCATGGCAATCCTCCTGCCTCACTTTCATGGACACTGAGGATACATGTATAAAACACGATGACTGGCATTAAAGTGATGGTATACAGATACCTGCCCTTTCTGATCTGTGTCCAGGACACATCAACAGAAACTCTTTCCTACCCTAGGGGATGTCATCAACGTGGGGCTCTCCACTTCAGGTTTAGGGACTAGTTGTTTGTCATGTTCGTACATACTCAACAGAAAATTGAAAACTATGAATGTCTTAATAAGACATATATAGTAATATATAGTAAACTGATACTCACAAACTTCAAGTGTGACCCATAGGTTTAGTCTGTAGTGAACTATGCTGGCTATTTAGCACACAAACTGGACAATAGATGGTGTTAGAAGAAGGTAATCTGTATTTTGCTGATATTTTATATAAATCTACTCCTTTGATAACACAAACACACACACACACACACAGGGTCTTTTTTTAATTACAGCTTTTCACAGTAGTTTTAATCTTTTTGTATACTTATGTATGTGTATGAAGCACACCTGTGTAGAAACCAGAGGAGGAAATCAGATGTCCTGCTTCATCACTCCCCATCTTATATCCATAAGAAAGGGTCTCCCACTGAACCTGGAGCTAGGCTGGTGGCCAGCAAGTCCCATCAGTTCTCCTATCTTGATTTTCAACACTGCTAAGGGTACAGAGAGTGTGCATAGACGTGCCTAGCTTTTTATGTTGGAGCTGGGGATCAGAGCTTAGACCCCCATGCTTCACAGCAAACACTTATCTACTGAGCCATCTCACAACCCCTTTTAACATATTTCTAAAATCTTACTTTATGTAATAAAAAAAGGAATAGCATTAAAGCAAAAATCCACTGATTTAAATAAGAGAACATCACTACAAAGGAAATATCAGAGAGTGGTTTTGCCTGAGGCAATCCCATTTTTCTGCCATTCTCAAATTTGTTTAGCAAACATATTTAGAAATGTTTAAACTACTGATGTGATGGCTAATTGAGAAAAATATCAGGAGATCCATTAAACTGTAAAGTAAAAAAAAAATGGTCTGTTTTATTGACATCAACAACAAATGGTTTTAAAGTCATGAAATGTTCTCCTTATGTTGCAAAACAAAACAGTCTCATGAATTCTCTCTCTCTGTGTCTGTCTCTGTCTCTGTGTCTGTCTGTCTGTCTGTCTGTCTCTCTCTTTCTCTCTTTCTCTCTCTGCCTACCTCTCTTCCTCCCTCACTTCTTCCCTCTCTCTCATCTTTCTTTTGCATGTGTGTGTGCATGCAAGTGCATGTGCATACACACACACACACACACACACACACACACACACACACACACACACAGAGAGAGAGAGAGAGAGAGAGAGAGAGAGAGAGAGAGAGAGAGAGAGAGAGTGTTTAGTGTGTTTCTAGACCCCAGCAACCTGTTATGTCATTGCTAGAAAAAAGCATAGTATCAAGCAGTTTCATGCTTGCTGAAAGGTGTCGTATGGTCATAATGTCTGCAATAAAACATGACAGAAAGAATGGCACACTCAGATTTTTAGTATTTTTTAAAGAATTATGTAACTTAATGATCAGCATGCTCACATCTTTTCAGATGAGAAAACTGAGGCTTGGAGAATTATCCTGGCTCTCTCACTGTGGCACAGTTGCCCATCAGCACAGCCAGCCGTCAAACAGCCAAGCACACTAATCACAGCCATGCTTTTTATGCTTTTAATCCTCTGCCATGCAAACTCTGACTGGGAAGTGGTTAATGGTGTTTCCTCTGAGCAATCATAGTGATGACGCATCCTGCTTGGTTTCGTTGTGGAAGCCTCCCACTGTATCTTGACTAGGAGTGCAGAGATCTTACTGGAGAATTCCCCAAGTCAGCCTTTCTGCCCAGCAGAGATTTTCAGGGCTCACACTCTGTTCTCTCAGGGACGGCATTTCTCGCCATACTTGCTGACTGTTCTAAGTCAAGACACTTAACAAGGAGATAATGGCCCCATGGGTGAAAGTCATAAAATGAAATACCCCAAGGCATGTGCATTATTATTACATTAAATTATAAACAGACCATCTTCTGTAATCCAGCCAGTAAGCAAAGGAGTAGCAGACCAGAAAAATGCTAAACAAATGTTGTTTTCTAGGAAAGGAGCCTTTTATAAGTTCTATAATGTTCATAGCATTAATAAAGTTTATTATACAAATTTGCATAATGCAAAACACAAAACTGCATGGAGCTCATCCAAAACACTAGCTAGAAATAACCACAGTTTTAATTTATCAAATATCTTCCAATAGCTTAAAAAGCTGAAATCAAACCATAGATAACATTTCATAGGTTTTTTTTTAATGTGTTAATACAAGTTGAGAATATTTCCTCCCATTATATATTTTAGGCATCATTTTGAATATTTGCCTATCAATATGGTATGTTATTTTTGATAGCTCAGTTTAGGTTATCCTTCACCATTAGTCATCTGGGGTTTTTTCCACTATTTCAGTAGATTTGTCCTGTGCTGAACAGTTTTCTATATAAATATTAGAAGAGGAAATATTTGTTCAAAGGGTTTAAGAAAAGGATTTGGGGATAATTTATGATTCTGGTTGTCAAGTATTTGAATTAATATGTGTGAGAGTTCTTAACCTACAGCCTGTCAAACAGATGGCATCATCACCAAACATATGTCATTTTGGGAAAGAACACAGTTAAAAATGACATGCATTGACTTAAGTCTTTCTATCTACTTGACAGTAAGGCTGATTATTATATAGATTTGTGTGTACACACATGCATTTTTATTGACCACATTTTACTTTTTCTTTGGGAATTTAACTTTTTCCACTCTTTTCCTCTGTTTTGGATGTGTATCTTTTAATGCTGGTTTCATAAATTCTGTATATTCAGGTATGCTGTTTCCTGATTCATTTTTCTATTGCAAATATTTTTGCTAGCTGTTTATTCCCCATTTTATTTTGCTCTAGACTAAGAATGCTTATAGAATAATGTGTGGTTTTCTCTTTTCTTCAAACAAAACTCTCCTTTACTCTGTGGTACACATACACCTGACTGCAGATGTGAAGAGAGGTAGAAAAACCAAAATACATTCATGTTGATTTTAACAGTACTTAATACTTACTGTAGAATTCAGTCTTGTATACAGTATATGAGATGGGAAATCTGATTTTTTCTCCCATATTTTATTACTTGTAATTGGGACAATGTCCTATGCATAACATCTATGAAATATCACTTTTGTGAGGTAGAATTTGAAGATTTTTTTCCGGTACATTTGTCTGCCTCTCTGTCGTTCAGACACATAAATTTTCCAGGCATGTCCATACCATCTGTAAACCCTTCACTCTGGATGCTGCCACAAGATCACTGTTTCAGGGACTGTATGAGCAACACACAAGCATCCAGTAGTCTCGGTTGCATAGAGAGATGCTGTCTTAAACAACCTAAATGAAAATAATCTTAAGTTTTTGATTGTTTCATGGCATATTCAATTATCTATCAGACCAAGCAACTGCTCTTTATGAATTCAATAATGTTTCAAAAATCTACTTGAAATTTTTATACTTATAAAAATTTATAGATTATGTGAAATGATTTATCATTTTCAAAACACTGCATCTTTCTAGACAATATAATAAAATATAAAGTGGCCTATGATCCGAAATTCTATAATAAATCAAACTTTTAATTTTAATATTTACAGAATTATGTGGATTCATGGTCAGCATGCTCACATCTTTTCAGATGAGATTCAGAAAATTCTCCTGGCTCACCCACTCAGCCGCAGTTGCTAATAAATACAAGTACATAAATATGATAGTTGTACTTTTACTTGTGTGTATTTGTAATATGAAAATACAGAAGAAAAGATACTGACGAAAATACACAAAGTCAGATTCTGAAATACCTCTTGTGGATTAAAATCTGAACAGCCTGGGTTGTGACTGTCATTGGATCCGTTTCTTGGTTTCCCTGCTCCATTTGTGTGATACTGAGCACAGCTGAGCACAACTGATTCTCATCAGGTTTAAATTTTGATGTAAAGGAACAAAAACTTCTTTTCCCTTCCAAATAGAGACTGTGATGGTGGCGGGGGTGGAAGGCCAGTTATTGCAAGATAGTTACACGTTTTCCCATCATGATGTCGGTGTCCCCTGCCCACAGAATCCCTCCTCTCTCTCATTGGTTGGATTCCTTGCGTAGCCTTGGTGCAGCGGGGAGGGCCTTGGACCTGCCTCAGGTGAATGTGCCAGGCTCTGCTGATTCCCCGTGGGAGATCTTGATTTAGAAAATGTGGGGATGGGAGGTAGATTGGGGGGAAGGCTGGGAGTGAGAAGAGGGAAGAGGGGGGATCTGTGGTTGGTATGTAAAGTGAATAGAAAATTTCTGAATAAAAAAATGAATAAAAAAGATTATTGCTGTTTTCAACAAACATGTCTGATCTATGTCAGTTCCTTATACATTCTGGATTTTCAGTATGACCTATTCACTTGTTTAATTCTTATATTTCTTATTTTGTTTAATGATATTATTTTAGTTAAACTGTACAGCTTGTAAGTAACATTAGAATTCAGTAAGTGGTTAAGGGAGTATCGTAAGTAATGGGTAATACTTGTCATAATGCAAATTAGTTTTGAAACATGTAGAGATATAATCAACATGCAATAAATGGCACATTTCAAACAGAACTCGGTAAGTTTGTAAATTCATACGTATGGCATACAAATGTTTATAGTAATGTTTTTCCTAACAAGTAAAAAGTGGAAACAAATGTCCACCTATGGGTGGACAGATAAAATGATGTGCCAAAGTAGTGCTCAATTATTTAGCTATAAGTAGACGAAACTACACATATTTTAACATGAATGAACTGTGAAAACTTTATGCTAAGTGGAAGAAATCAAACACAAAAGGTCACCTAACACAAAATTCCATTTATAGAAATGTCCATATAGACAGATTCATAGAGAAAGGAAGTAGATTGGGCATTGCAAGGGTTACAGGTATACTTATGGGTTTGGGGACTTAAAAAATCTTTGAAGAACTTTTTCATGCAACATATATTTAAAACACAATTATAATGAAATTTGTATGGGTCCAAAAAGCTTTGGATCTTTTGTAATGCCTCTCCCCTTCTTCTGTTTTCCTGAATATCACTGTTCTAGATTTTTGTCACCTAAGGGAAGTTGGCATATTTGTAGAAAATAATTTTTTTGGAAAATATTTTTAAATGAAGCTACACATGACTTTTTTTTTATCAAGAATCACTGTTTGGAATAATTCTTGAGAGATTTATCTGAAGTCTAGCATGAAGCAATGTAACTCCTCATTTCTGAGTGTAATCAACTGTGTTATGACATCACAGTGTGTGTGTTTGTAACTTGATGATGGACAGTTGTGAGAGTTTAAATATATGCCCAAGCTCTTAACTATTTTTATCCATGGATCACTATATGTGCATTTGTTTATAATACCAAGGAATGGAAGACTTATAGCACATTTTATTCAGTTTTCAAATAAATGTCAAATTACACCTGTTTGTGTTATATATGTATAAATCTAATATGTCACCCAAAAACATATACTACAAGGTTTATTAACAAAAGTTAAATTGAGCCAGATGGGCAGTTCACATATTTAAGTTGCCCCATAGTCAATGATGCTGTATATTTCCTGAGTTTGTTCTTATCTCAGCATTTAATTTTAAAAAATGAGAATTGCTGTATTTTCTAGTTTACTAATGTTTTCTCCTACAGAGTTTAATCTGTCATTGATCCTATATATAGCATCTTTAATATTTGTATATATTTCATAATTCTTTATTTTACCCCTGTTGCTTGGGGTGGTCTTTTATATCTTCTAAATCTCTAGCATATCATGTTAGTCTTTTGCTCTAGTTGTGCTGAAGGGTTACTAATTTTAATTTTATAACCTCATTTTCAGGTCAGTATTGATTAATATTCCTTTTTACTGTAGATTTTGTTTAACTATTCCTTTGCATGTCTTTGTTCAACTATGAGATATCAGAGACTTCATTTTACTTCACTTGATGTCAGAAATAATACTTTTGCATTCCTAAGTAATGCTGAATGCAGTGTGATGCTTTCCATTCTTTCTTAATATTTGTCAGATAGTATTAGAAAAGGAGGTTATGCCAAGCTGATTCAGCTCTACTTGAAAGCAGGTTTGTCTGAATGCTCTCAGTGACATCAAGTGAATCATGAGGTTCTACTTTTCTTTTTTGGAAGAAGTACAAGAAGAACTAAGTACAGCTGCAGAAGATTCCCAAGACACCATTTCTTACATTCCTGTTCAGTGCTTCTGTCTCAGGATGGGGAAGTGTTGTCACAGGCATACCCTGATTACTCCAGTGGATACTGGAAGACCTAGAGAGTCTGATGATATTTGGAATTCTCTCCCTTCCTAATCTTCTCTCTGACATAGTCTTGCTGTTAAAAGACTCAGATGTATATTTCAAGCCTATGACTAACATATGATGAAGTTTTTCTTTGCTGAGGACAAACTTACTAATGTATTAAATATCAAAAAGAAAAACAAATAGTTGGAAAACTGAAGATTGAAAAATACAACTTGGTGAACAGTGTACATGAGAGAATGCTCAAAATAAAGCAAACTCTACTAAAAAACAATATGCAGACTCATAACACAATCCTGTTTAAAATAACAGGTATTTATTTCCAAGAAAAACATTTATGGGTCAAAGTTATTAAATAGTAGTATGCATATTTTATTTTGTTTTAATGTAACTCTGTATTAAGTGAATTTGAAGAACAGTTTTGGATATGAATCTTTGAGTTGTGCCAAGCTTGGTGGCTCATACCTTTAATACCAGCACTCAAGAGGCAGAAGCAGGTGGATCTCTATGAGTTCAAGGCCAGCTAGGTCTACATGATAAGTTCCAAGCCAACCTGGGATACACAGTGAGATCTTGTTTGAAAATCAAAAGTCAAAAAAGAAAAAAAAAAGGAAAGAAAAATCCAAAACAAAAACATCGCCACCACCAACATCAAGAAATTGAAGAGTTTGGAATGAGGATGTTTAAACTGTTGTTTTTATTTAACATGTTTTAATTGTGTTGATCATGAAGACTCAGTAATAATTCCAAAGACAGCAATTTTTAGCAACCCCAGTCTTTGAAAAAAGTATGGAAATCATTGTTACTTTAAATAACTATTTAAAAGATCATATAGATGACTGAGAATTATATTTTCTGTGAAACAGTAATAACAAGATGTGCAACAGATTTTGAAAGAGTAATTTAGGACAATTCTTTTAAAATAAATATTTTGGCAGGACATAAATCAAACTAGTATTAATACTTTTATCTGTCAGTTTTCAGTCTGGAGATCTTTCCTGGGAAAATAAACTAAAACGAAAAAAGACTTTTATGACAAACATTATGTTTATTGTTAAAATATTTTTTCATAGCTGCATAAACTCAAAGATTTTGCCTCAAGAAATGCCATGAATTCAATTAATTGATTCATTCAGCCATTTGAGACTTCTGTATTTACTGGAATGTTTATAAAGCAACAACTTTGAAAATGTTGTTGAAATAATACTAAATCAGTTAAGGGTAATATATTGCCAACTATATTATGTTAATTTTATTACATTTGTTTATTTATTTATTTGTGTGTGAAAGAAAGAAGGAAAGAAAGGAAGGGAGGAAGGAAAGAAGGAAGGGAGGAAGGAAAGAAGGAAGGGAGGAAGGAAGGAAGGAAGGAAGGAAGGAAGGAAGGAAGGAAGGAAGGAAAGAAGGATGGAAGATAGATGATCGTGTGAGTCCCAAAGTGCATGTGTCTAGGTCAGAGGACAACTTGTACAACTTGGGGAAGTCAATTCCATTCTTCTACTATGTGGACTGTAGGAGTCATCACAGGTTGTTAGGCTTGATGGCTAATGCCTTTACTCACTGAACCCTCTACTGTAATTCTTAGGAAGAAATTTTACATAAAAGGAGCCAGCAAGTCACCATAAAATACACACATACACATAGATCTTTTGAGAAGGGTCCAATGGTAGAAGAAAAACAGAGTTACAGAGTGTGACACAGATTCTCAATGAGTCTGCATATCCTGGCTGTGACTCACTATGTTAAATTTAACTAACCTAAGTAAGCTATGTGATGCCCATCCTAACTCAAGTTCCTTAACTTTGCAAACTGAGGAATAGTATCATTATTACTTCATAAGATTGCTAGTTTAATAAATGAATTCTCACATACCACATACAAAGCAATTTAGGGCATTACCTGGAACAAATTCAGGGTTCTTTAAATAGTAGCTATTAATTAGATAATAAGTGAGCTACACTGGAGTTTGAAATATTTTTTTTACCATATTTGTGTCATGGAATCCCAAAAAAATAAATAGCTGAGAGACTCACTTGACATAGATTTTTTTTTCATTTTATTTTATATTTTCAAATCAGTAGGCATGAAGAAGCAGGTAGGGAATTTTACTTTCCAAATTTAGTTCCCACGGTATGAAGGGCTTAGAAATTTCATGCTCAGCTTGATAGAATTTCCACATGCTTCCCTCTCATCTCACAGGAGGTATTTTCTTTCCCC
Organism: Peromyscus attwateri; assembly: GCA_902168425.1. Classification (NCBI taxonomy): domain Eukaryota; kingdom Metazoa; phylum Chordata; class Mammalia; order Rodentia; family Cricetidae; genus Peromyscus; species Peromyscus attwateri. The sequence goes on from CABHPP010109187.1 coordinate 24,730, forward strand.
ATCAGCAGCTGCTGCTTTATTGGACACAAAGATGCAGATTTTAATGATTTTCAGTGTCAGTTGTTTACTTTGTGGTAAAGTAAACACAAACATCAAGACTGTCTTTAAGTGTTCAGAAATCAAATTCTGATTCATCGGTTTAGTCAAGTTAGAATCTATAATAATCTAAATATTTAATAATCTAACAGTGGCTTTTCCTATATTCTGAAAAATACTATAATCTTCAAATAACTCTTCCCTTGGAATCTTAAAGCAAGACACATGGGTTTATAACGTTAATGGCTGGGCAAGGATACTACAGCATTTAAAATAGCCATGCAGAGATACTTTATTGTGGCAGACAAAAGACATTCTTTCAAATGGCCGAGGAATCAGGCTGGGATCAATTTAAAGGTCAAGTCAGTCATTCAAAGTCTAGCATTGCTTAATTACTTTCTTTACAACTATCAACATTTACCTGGAACTTTTCAACATTTATGGAGAATATAATATACGCATGTGTGAATATATATACACATATATGTAATTGGAACACAAGTATATATATTATAAATGGGAAGATACATATTATAAATGGGAAAATATATGTTACATTTATGTATATATATATATATATATATTGTAAATGGGAATGTATATATATATATAAAATGAAAAATATCATCTCAAACCCTTCTAAAAAGAAAAGTAACTTATCAGTTAATGTATCCTAAGTTACAGGAATAGCTTGATTCCAAGTATAATGAAATACTACCATCACCAATAACTTCTTATTTCATTGATTTTAATATTCTTAGCTTTTAGTTATTAAGTATGGTCATTCAGTCCTTACATGGTAAGAAGATAAATGCTCAGCATTCCTATGCTAATAATCAATCACCTGCAAGTATATTGGGCAAAGGTTTATGTTTCCAGAGTATCAGAAATTGATCGTATTGGCTTATGTATTGTCTTGCTTGGGACATAAGTCTCCTACTAAATAATTACTATGAGCAAAATTGTAAGGAATATGCGAGAAACTCTTCAGTGTTCAACTAGAAGAGAGCCAACCTATCCAAGTTCTATAGACAGAATGAGGGTAACATTTGCTTCCCAATGAATATTAGGTTCCAGTTGGGAAGAAACAAATGAAAAGTACTGTCAAAACATTGAAAGGGAACTGTAATAAGTCATGGAATATAGGTTTACATCATTTGTATCTACAGCATTCCTTGCCACTAAATAAATTGGTAGAAAGTTAAATAGGTTAATGATATGTACTTGAATATATATGGGTAGGGCTGAACTTGAGATCAGAAGAGATTTTTTTTTCTTTAATCACTACCTTCAAACATGAGCTGTCACCTTTCCTTCTCCTGTGGGTTACCATGGTGGATCCCATGAGTCTCTAGTGTTGTTTGGGTTTAATGATAGTCTTAGTTTCAGATTTTGAAATCCATCCTTAGCTCTCATATGTGTGTGTATGTATACATATGTAAGTATGTATTTAATATATATATATATATGTAGATATATATATATATCTGTAGAGATATATCCTCAGCTCAGGCTTCATCAATGCCTTGAATGTCTGCAGTAAGAAAGAGAACTGAAATACTAAAAAGACATTTGCTCTTCGCCTTCACTTCTTACCTGCTGGTTATGTATCATTGACGTCAGGGAGATTAGAGGAACATGTCTCACTCAGGACACTCCTTGGACAACCTATCCTCTATTAGCCTCCTGGTTGACTATTCAGAGGTTCTTTTTGGAGTCTTTACACCAACTTATGCTATATAATTCCCAATTAGGAGTGTCACTTTTACAGAATATTCTTTCTAAAGACTCATTTTAATAGTACAGTGCATCCACTCATAAGCACTGGATCTATGGGTATCTACTTTCTGCTATGCCCCCTTCCCTTATAAAGTTGCTCTTACAGCCATCTTCTCTAAGAGGCAATAGAGGCTGCCTGGTGTAAAGGAAGCACTAAACATGCCCACTTCGACTAAAGGTGTGGGCTGCCCTCCCTTTGCTGTCCCATCTCCTTGCGCTGTTTGGCCGTCTGTCAACTCCAGCCAGCACCTGGCCTCAGGTTTCTCCAAATGAGAAGCACCTACCTTATTTATCTCTCTCCCTTGATTGTTCTAACTTTGAGAGCAGTCACTAAGATCCATGCCTTTAATGTGATATGAGCTTACAGTTGCACATAGAACGAGGTAGTATTACATAGAAATCCTCCCATCTCTAAGACCTTTTCTTTGTGAATTCTGTTTTGGCTCTGAGAGTGGGTCCCACTGCCTTGTTTTGCTTGAATGAATCATTTCCCAAATACCTCTTTTACTTATTTTTTTATATTTTAAATAAATGCTGTCACCAATATTTTCAAGGATTTTTTATTATTTCTAGTAAGTATAGCCTAAGTATGTTTAATGTATTTATTTATCAATAAAAAGATATTTATTATTGATTGTTTCTGGCTCAGGCTAGAAGAGAAATTCTGAAATAATAAGAAAAGTTGTTTCACACCAAATTCCTTAAATGGCACTTTATATTTAATAACAAATTAAAAAGAAACACATGATTTTCTTCTGTGGGTTTATTCCAAAAGCAGTTCAAAGCAAAAACTCCTATTTCTGTCATCAGATTTTAGAAAATAAGCCGCAGAAGAGTAACTAACTTAGAAAAGTGTTTTTATTTTCCTTTCCTTGGGACCAGAGCCAAAGCTATGACCTCCTCACTTCTCAACGGTGCTTTTCTCCATTCAAATACTCCCAAAATATTTTATGCATGAGTTTGTTGGTAAAGTATAAATGATACAAAATTTATACTCCTATTCACTTTCTGTTCCAGGTGCATACATTGTGTGTGTTTGTGTGCATATGTATGAGTGCTCATATGTGTGTTTGAGTATGCGTGTGTGTGTGTGTGTGTGTGTGTGTGTGTGTGTATGTGTGATTGCATACGTGTGTGCTTGTGTGTACGTGTGCATTTTTTATGCAGCTCATTCACTTTCTGTTGCTTTTATTTCTCCTGCTCAGAAAACTTTTAGTCACAGTGAAGCTGTCAGATATGTGATAAGGACTCTGACAAATCATTCACTTCTTCTGTAACTAACAGATTTAACCATTGTCGGCTCCTCGATACATTTTAATTAAAATTCATGAACATTGTTGGCAAGTAAAGCAACACAGACCAAAAAGAGACATGCCTCTTGCCTCACAGGTTTAGAGGCAAGGAAGAAAATAAACTACGTTCTTCTGTTAGAGAGGTAAAGCAGCTGGGAACCTATGTCCAAAGTAGTAGAGAGCAGGACCTTTTCTAATCCCTCCCTCCAAAAAATCCATCGATGGCAGAACTAAGTCAGCAGAAGCCAAGCTGACTGGGCAAGTCAGCTCTCTGGCAGGTTACAGTGTCACAGCACAGGGGTTGATGAGACATCTCAGGGGACCTTGTTTGGAAGGGCGGTGTCAACCCTGCTGTCACATCAAAGATCTGTCAGTCACAAGCATTGCTATTGACCATAGCCTGCATTCTCACATACTTGAAATTCAGATGCTGCTATGGATTTACCCCACTGAAATCCCTCTTACCCATGTCTGTTAATGGAGCAATTGCTGGGCCAAAGAGAATCTTAAACTTCTCTTCATCTTTTTGTTTTCTGTTCATGGCATCTAAACTGAGAAATGCATTGCAGTTTTCACAGCTAGAGTTTACACTGCAGCTCCCACTAGAATTTTTACTATTGTACCTCCTTGGCTTGCTTCTTTTCACAGCGATCTTTGGAACTGCCATGTGTATGGTTCATTGTCTTCTCTGCTGGAAAGCGATATAGCTCTGTGGGAAATACTGGAAAATATTGGATATTAGCTGTGTCCTGTGAGCCATGACATATATAAATAATACTTTGAGTATATTGGTAATAATTAGAGCAAGAGGGAGCTCAATCTTATGAAGAAAAGAAGCAGAGAAGGAGTGGTTGCATTAGTATAATACAAATTGGAGACTAAGGAGATCTCACAACTGTGCTGCAAAGTTAGCTATGGAGAAAAAGCTGAGTTGGATGAACGTAGGAGGAAATAAGAGCTACACTGGAAATTCTGAGAGAATGGATGTCAAGTCATCTGATAGAGTAACCTGATGCCTTATGCTGTAAGTTATCATTGAACCACTCTGCAATGTGACAGTTTGTAATTTGGGTGGGAGTTTAAGAAATACCACTTGAGTGTGCATACAAATTTTTCCTGGACCACATTCTGCTGAACCAGTGAAGCATCTTTAAGGACATGCACAATGAAGGTTTGCCCAGGACTGTGTTTTCATGTACCACCGAAACCCTGTTCTCTGTAGCTGTTCAAAGTTATGATAAACTATTTTATCAGTACTTCCTGTATTGTATAGGTTTTTTTATATTTTTTCTCCTCTGAAATTTTAGTCTCTGATTACTATACCCTGTGGTTGGTTAACCGTTTTTTGTTTCTTCCCAAAGCTCTGCTTATCATACATTATTTTTTGAAGCTGGATGTCAACATCTGAATACTAAATATCTCCATTGTTTTTGCTTATTACTGCCATGCATTTTGGTTCTGTAGAATAAAGGACAATGCCATGGTTGTTTATTTATTTATTATTCTAATACCCAAATGAGGTAAAGGCAAAAAAGATAAATAAAGGTTGATATTCCTGATGAACATTAGGGAAATACAAATTGAATCAACTTTGAGATTTCATCTTGCTCAGGTTAAAATGGGGAAGATCAACAAAATGATGGACAACAAGGGCTGGAGAGGATGTGGAGGAAAGCTTTCGCACAGGTAAAATTATAATTGATCAAGTAAAGCAGAAGCCAACAGAATGGGAGAGAATCATTGTCAGCTGTACACTTGACAGAGGCCTTATATCCAGAATACACAAAGAATAAAAACAAAGACTCAAAATATCAAAAGACCTGTTCAGAAAAAAAAATGGACTTCAGATCTGAACAGAAAGTTCTCAAAAGAAGAAATAAAGATGGTAAAGAAGTATCTCAGAAATGTTCATTCCCCTAGAAATTAGGGGAATACAAATCAAAACAACTTTGAGATTTCATCTTACTCCAATCAAAATGGTGAAGATCAACAAAACAGTGGACAACAAAAGCTGGAGAGGATATAGAGGAAAGAGTTTCCTCACTTACTGTTGTTGGATTATACACTAGTCCAGCTGCTTTGGAAATCATAGTGGAGAAGTCTCAAAAGACTAAAAATAAATCTACATTATGACCAAGCTACTCCTTAGCGTATGCCCAAAGTATGCAAGCTCTTACTTCACAGACACTTGCTCAGCCATGGTCATTACTGCTCTATTCACAATAGCCAGGAAATGGAAACAACATAAATGTTCAACTAGCAAAGGGATAATGATATACACTACAGAACACTATTCAGCTGTAAAGAAAAATGAAATCATAAAATTTGCAGGTAAATGCATGAAACTAGAAAAGTTTATATTGAGTGAAGTATACCAGAACCAGAAAGATAAATGTTGCATATTGTTTCTCATCTGTTACTCTTAACTCCAATTCTTCAAATAGAGTATGCAATCTGTAGTAACCACAGAAACCAGGAATGTAAAAGGAACTGGATAGGAGGAATCAATAAAGAGGGGAATATCAGAATCCAAGTGATCTGAAAAGGCAAACAGGACAAACAAGGCATATTTAATTAGGGGGATGGGAGGGTGGTTGATAGAGAAAGGAGGAGGTTAAAACAAGAGTAATATGTCTGAAAAAGTCTCAAGACATCATATTATTAATTCAACACTGATCAGCATGACACAGTAACCCTAACAGTGTATTGTTGCATTCATATCTTGACCAAAACCAAAAACTATTTACATATAATACATATGTAATAAAATTATATATAATACATATAAGTCTATGTATATACATATACAGTTTAAATGAAGGTTTTTTTTACATGGGCTGACCATGCTTCCCACCAAGAGCCATAGACATATAACAAAATCCCCAACACAAGGCATGAGAAGCCTTCTTTCTGGTTGTTGGACCCTGAAGTCCAAGAGCCTCCCAAAAATATCAGAGACTACTGCTGCTGCCTTTGATTGCTTCCAAGAGATTAAAGATAAGTCTTTACTGCTGAAGATACCATGTATTCCCAACACAGGACCTGGAGGATCTGAGTTGGATTTGAACTGAAAGCTTCTGTCTGAGGAATAGTTTCCATGGTACCAAAGACCCCATGCAAAGTTACAAGTACCAAAGAAACCAACAGTCCCACTCAGACATGACACCAACTAACCTCAGCAATGACCAGCATGACACAATAACCCTAAGGATGCATTATTTCATGCATACCTTGGCCAGAACCAAAAGCTGCCTAATTTGATTGAAGGCCCACTCAGCAAGAGGGAAAGCATGTCTGGCACTGAAAAGCTAGCCAACTACAAGGGACTAGTGAAATCATGGATCTTGGAGGAGAACCTACAATCACCCCTTTATTAAACCAGAAAAATTCCTAACTGCATTCTAAATGTTTATCCTTATACCAAGAGATAAGTGCAGCTCTCACCCCTCATCAAAGAAGCTTCTCTTGCAACAGATGGAGAACAGTACAGAAAAGGACAATCAATCATAATAGAGACAAGCAAGTGATCATATGGTACCCAGTCCCAATTGATAAATCAACAATACAAAAACTTGCACCTACTGCTGGACCTTTTGGAGTCATTTTCTCCAAACGTCCCACAGCTGGATCTTTTGAAAGCATTTTCTCAACTGATAACTCTATATTTTACCAAGATGAGACAAAACTTACCTAGCACAGTGGCATACCTAATTTTAGTATTCATAAATGATCTGTTAATTCAGAGCTATAACCAAAGAACCAAAGAATGAGTATTTCTGCCATACTTATAACTGAACTTAATTCCGTGTTTGTGTGTGTGTGTGTGTGTGTGTGTGTGTGTGTGTGTGTGTGTGTACTCTGTCTGAAGATTTGGAGTTAGGAGTCATAGATGAGAAAAATATTCCAAACGATCCAGATGCCAAGGAAAACCACAGAAGAGGGCAAGAAAGATTCTAGGAGCCAGAGGATCGGGAAATCTGTTTTGAGGTTGTGTCCTCTAGAAATGTCAGGGAAGCCACACCTATGAAATCTCATAATGTAGCTGCCTAAACAAGACCTAAATAAGGACAACACCAACAGACATGTTAACATGGAAGCAGGGAATTCTACAGGGCCTCAACTGTAGACGAAAACTACAGTCAACTAAAGAAATAACCTTAACTTTAACCTTAACCAGGAATGAACTCCACAATTGGCTATCTAATACAAGGTGGTTAGCCCTGAAATTATGTACATACAAATGACTTATATAGACCAAAAGGTTGTACTTACATATTTAGAATATATATTTATACACACACACACACACACACACACACACAGAGAGAGAGAGAGAGAGAGAGAGAGAGAGAGAGAGAATTAAGTACAATTATACGTGTGACAGTTTTGAAAGAATGAAATATTCATTCTATGGATATAGCTCTGAATTAACTGATCACTTATAAATATTAAAATTTCATGTGCCACCATGATGGCTAAGTTTTATGTCAACTTGGCACAATATAGAGTTATCAGAAAGGAGGAAACCTCAGTCAAGAAAATGCTTCCAAAAGATCCAGCTGTGGGACATTTTCTTAATTAGTGATTGATGGAAGAGGGCCCAGCTCCTTGTGGGTGGTACTATCCTTGCACTGGGCTGGTGGTCCTGGTTTCTATAATAAAGCAGGCTGAGCAAGCCATGATGGGGAAGTCAGTCAACAGTACCCCTTCATGATCTCTGCATCATCAGCTCCTGCCCTGTTTAAGTTCCTGTCTGGACTTTCTTTGATGATGAATCATGATGTACAAGTATACACCAAACAAACTCTTTCCTTTCTAAGTTGCTTTGGTCATGGTGTTTCAACACAGCAATAGCAACACTAAGATAGCTGCATGTCTTAATTTGGGGGAAAACTTAAAAAGAAAAAGAAAAAAAAGAAATCATCCATTTGTTAGTTGAAGGACATTTAGGTTGTGACTCCTAGTTAGCAATGTCAGAAACTACAACCAGGAAATATCACCAACATTACTGCCTTAGTTAGGGTTTCTATTGCTGAGAAGAGACACCATGACCATGGCAACACTTATAAAGGAAAACATTTAATTGGGGTGGCTGGCTTACAGTTCAAATATTTTGTCCATTATTGTCATGGCAGGAAACAAGTCAACATACAGGCAGACATGGTGTTGGAGCTGAGAGTCCTTACATCTTGATCCAAAGGCAATAGGAAGTAAACTGACTCACTGGGTGTGGCTTGAGCATATATGGGCCCTAAAAGTCTGCCTCCACAGAGACATGCCTCCTCCAAGTGCTGAGATTAAAGGTGTGTACCACCACACCAGGCTCTAAGCTTTTCTTTAATTCCTTTTCAGAAATTGGAAACTTAGCTGGGTGACTTAGCTGGGTGGGATCTTGCCCTGAGGTCACCACTCCTTTTATTCCATTTCTTAATCTGTTATCTCCTAGAATACAGACAGGACTTAGCTTCGGCTTACTTCTTTTCATTATGTATCTTCATTAGAGCTAACACTAGTAACCATACAACATAGTCTATACTAGGCTGTTTTGAGATTTCCTTGGCCAAGAGAATTAATCCAAAAGTCTTCACTTCAGCCTCAGGTAAACTTTTCTGACAAGGACAAAGAGCAGCCACATTCTTCACCAAAATATCACAAGAATGATTTCTAGGCAACATACTTAAATTCTTCTCTTATGAAACTGCCCTCCCTGCCCCCTCCCCCAGTTCAAAAAACTTTTAGCACCACTGCTGGCATGGCCCATTAAGCAGTGCTTAAAGCATTCAACTGCTTTTCAAATACACAGTCCCAAGATCCATATTCCTTCAAGCAAGAACATGATCTGCCCTAACACAGCAATACCCCAGTCCCTGTTACCAACTTTTTCTGACTTAGTGTAGATTCCCCAACCCTGATTGGCCTTGCGCACTGGTACTGGTGGTGCCAGGATACAGAGGAGGTGGGGAGCAGAGTCTTGAGCTGCAGTAAGTGCAGCAGATATGAATGACCCAGGGGGCTGTTTCAGAGGACAGCTTGCTTATTGAAATGGTGGGGCTGGCTTATATAGCTTGAGTCAGTGGGTGGTGGGGGGGAGGAAAGAGGTCACGTGAGGAAGTGCTGCAATGAGGGCAGGTGATCTCTAAGCCTATCACTCAGATTAGCATGAATTCTGAGAATCCCTGAGCGGGAACAGAAGCTTGACTGACTTTATCACGATGTGGCCTTTGTCTCTATGGACTTGAGTAAGCCCAAGCCTGATTTGGGTAGGGAGAGGCTCTACTCCTGCCGTGTTCTCTGAGAGATGTCTGGGGTATGGGGGAATGCTCTACCAGCAGCCCTCATCTGGTTTGGGAACCCATATCTATTGCTGTGAAGAGACACCGTGACCACAGCAACTCTTATAAAAGAAAACATTTAATTGGGGTGACTCACTTACAATTCAGAGATTTTTGTCCATTATTGTCATGATGGGAAGCAAGGCAGCATGCAGGCAAGCATGGTGTTTGAGCTGAGAGCCCTTACATCTTGATTCAAAAGCAACAAGAAGTGAAGTGACTCACTGGGTATGGCTTGAGCATATATGAGCCCTCAAAGCCCACCTCCACAGTGACACTCTTCTTCTAACAAGACCACACTTCCTCCGACAAAGCCACACCTCCTAATAGTGCCACTTCCTTTGGGGGCCATTTTCTTTCATACCACCACAATGACTGTCTAAACCTGACCTGAATACAGACAACACAAATAGACATACTACAGTTAATGAAGGAAGCTCACGAAGCCTCAACCTTACACAAAGAACTACAGGCAACCAAGGAATGCTGAGAGTAGGAGAAATAGTCTTCCTCAGAGAAGAGCACACTAATCAGTTATTGCATACCCATGGGTCAATCCTGAAAGCATACATACAAATTATATATATATATATGCAGAGTGTATTTATGCATTTAGGAATACATATGTATATACATAAGCATATTTAACACAATTAATGAAAAAATAATTTATAAATTTTCTAGAGAGCAAAGAAGGGTATATGGAAGGACTTGGAGGGAGTTAAGGTAGGAGAGAAATGATGTAATTATATTATAACCTCAAAAATAAAAGAATAAAAGAAAAGGAGCAACAGCAATTCATATTTATCACAATATGATTACTCATTATTAGAGATAGGATACCTTTGGAGCTATTTTTAAAGGCTTGAGGGTAGTGTGTCTTCTTAATTTTACATTGTCAAACATTTCTCAGAGTCCATGAGAAAATGCGTTGACTAAATTACTGGAAATTAGAGGCTATAAAGAATAGATTCAGCCCCTAAACTCAAGAAACCTGCAGAAGTTCTAATTTTCTTTACTGTATTTCATGTCATTGTGATGCTGTCTTCACTTTGTGATTAACAGCATTTCTTCTAGTCCATCATGTTTCATCCTCAATACCACTGTTATCAGGTGATTCTCTGCGTGTTCTATTTGACTTGTAGCATGTCTTTCCAGTAATATTCTTGTCTGTCTAAGGGCAAAGCTCACCTTCTTTTTCTCTACCTCTTTATGTTCCTTATAGTGGTTATCACAGGGCAGGGCATGAGTAAGAAGTTATCAAGTTTGCCAATTTCCTGAAATGGATTTCAGTAGCTTTTGTGGAAGACTGAGTGGACAGGGCTCTCAGAGCATTCTGTTGAAAGCTAGCTTTGAGATAACAAGACAATTGTGTCTCTTGGAATGATTTTATTTGCAAAATTTGTAGATTACAGAGAAGGCTCTCAAATGGTGCATTTAACTTTAGTTAAGCTGATCATATAGATAAATGTAGTCACAAAGGATGAATGTGGTGACGTGAGTCTTTAACTTAGTGCTTGGGAGGAAGAGACAGGTGCATCTCTGTTGAAGGCCAGCCTGGTCTAGAGAAGGAGCTCCAGGCTAGTCAGAGCCATATAGTGAGACCTTGTCCAAAAAAAAAAAAAAAAAGTGGCCACAAGTACACAAAAAACCTAACTAATTAAAGGAAAGCAAAGACGGTGGGGGTTGACTAGCATGTATAAAGCCTGATTTTATATCATAAAAGTAACTTCTGGTAAACAGCCTCTAGGCTTCAAAGATTATTTTGTAAGACAGGACTTCTTAAAAGATGACTCTTCCAAACACTGATTGTGCAGAAAGGATGTGTGTTTCTTGTCAAATTTTCTGGTGCTTCAACTTTGTCTTCACTGTTGCTCTGAGGATGGTGAGTTCTTGGCTGTGGATGCTATAAATCGTCAATAGTACAAAGGAATTTCAGTCAATAAATACTTAACAATGGTATAAATTATGTATGCGAGAATAAGTGAGTACTATGGAGCATCACATAGTCTAATGGGCACGCTTATGCATGCCATAAAGACTAGACATCCTGATCTGTAGAGGAGGGTTGCCCCACATGAGACAAATAATCCTTACCAAAGGTACCATCCTGTATTTGGAGGCAAGTGCCAGAGAGCAGATGGGTGATATGTAGAGAGGCCATATGGTAACTGTAATTGAGGTTTTCTGAAATAAATGATCTATTATACACTCAATCATAAGTTTTAAAATGTAAAGCAATTGAAGTATGGGGATTTTTTTTTATCAGATTCTGTATCTCATTCACTATTTGAAACATCATTAATGACTTTTACTATTGAGACTCCGCTAGAAGTTACTCATTTGTCTTTTAATGCCTAGACCCAATTTACTGAATAAAGATTACTAATTATTTCCTAGAAGCATTATTTCTAGTAGTTTAACCAGAAAGTAATACAGAAATGAAATTGTAAGTAATGTGTGGTATCAAGAAAGAACTCTAAGGAAAGTATCCAGTTACTGCTGTATAGCAATTTTGTGTTTTCTCTGTATTTACTCCTGAGAGTTTCCAAATTATCAGCTCTAAGAAGAAACATTAACATCTCTGACCAGTTTTCTTATGTGGAAAATTCCTGCTAAGAACTCAAAAACAGCTTTCTCCTAACAGTTCCTTAGTCTATAGTATAAAGGTCATAGAGAAATAGTCACAGGAAAAGACAAAATGGTATTTAAAATGGTATATTATCCCTAAGTTGAAGTGTCAGACTCTCCCATTTTCAGTTTTAAATGGTCATAGTATAACATAATTTAAAAAAATAATAACTTTGGAATGCTTTTGTATTCACAAGAACTACATACACTGATTGTATGCTACAGGTAACTCCCTTTTTACTATGGATGCTTAAAGGTAGGTATTGCATATAATTGAAGTGGTTTCACAAAGAAACCATGTTGTCAGTTTCTCTGCAGCATCTTTTCTCTACATATTGGCAGAATCAATCAACCAGAAAAAAAATAATATCTCAAAAAATCCTAATGTAAACCAGATTAGTAAAGGATCATGTCATAATTGGAGATGGCAAACACATTTAGATTCTTAATATGCCAACAAATTATGAGTTCATTCGCATTAGTCAGTCTGATCTTTAAAACCTATGACACTGAGCCTTCAGAGCTTTAACGTGTTTGTCTACCTGTGGCATGCACTAGTGAATTTATCGACAGTTGGGGATACAAAAAAGAAATGGTGATACTGCAAACACCCTCCACCCAATCAAGAGACGACAGGCTCACAATGTTTAGTAATAACAAGAATAATTAGTCATTCACTTTGTCTATAGAACAGTTCCTACTGCCTGATTCTGGAATCCTTGCTTCCTTGTTTGCATTGTGGGAAGAAGTCTGCTTTCTCATGCAACTGATTATATGGTGTTTTGTGGTAGTGGTTAGCACATGCATGAAAACTCTCAGAGACAAATGTTGATGCAGCATGCCAATGGCATATTTAATTATAGTAATTACATCAGTTTCTTTAAGCTTTGTTCTCTTCTCCCTCCTCCCTCAGATGGTTACTCCCTGCTTCCTTTTGTTATAGATGCGTGCATATTTTATGTAAGTTTCTTAGTGTCTGTTTTTTTTTTTTTTTTTTTCAGAAGAGAGACCAAGTTGTAAGCATTTGTATTGCTAGGGAAATGTGTGTCAGCATATTTCAAAAAATGATTCCCAGGAGCTTCAAAGAGACTTTGGACATTGTTTTTCTGTCATTTCCAGAAATATGTAAGTGGGAATTACTATTTTTTTTAATAGTAAAAAAAAATTTTTTAAAACAAGACTGTAGCCAATGCTTCACAATTTAGTACTTACAGTTTTCCCATTCTGAATGGATGTGAAACTCCTTTAATTACCAGACAGAATATCAGAAACTCTCCTCTATACCTTTCTAATAATCATCACTGAGCTATACATCTCTGTCTTTGTAGCTCCAACATACTTAAGGATTTGCTTTGAAAATTGTATATCCTCAATCTCCAGGTAAGTTAGAAATGTGTGTGCTCTAGGCTGCTTTAACGGGTGGGGAAAATGATACAGGTTGCTTTATGTTATGCTTTATTGGACTCTGTTATGGTCAAACTGAAAAACCTATAGCAGATTTGCTTAAAAGTATATGACTTGTCTCAGTTACATCCGTTTAAATTTCCATGCAAAATTATTTGTATTTGGTCATCTAAATAAAACAAAAAAAAATTAACAATGTTTATAAGGTGTAATGTACTACTTAAACTAGTAACTTTTATTGAAAGAACAATCATGTCTATGCAAAATGTATAATCTGTATATGAACTAATTTCAATAAATTTAATTTATTTTGCCTGTTTATACATAGAACATACATGCAGGGAAATAAATACATACATGCACTGACACAGACAATAATATATGCAGTTCAGTTATTTACCACACAGTCTGCCATCATTCCAGTACCCAGAATCATTTCTATTCTGCAATTGTGGTTTTTAAGTCATGAAGCAGAGCATATTGTTGGTTCCTCTTTGGTTTGTACAGATGACTCCTCTGAATTAATAATCGAATGGGTTAAATTGTTCTGTGAAAGTCAGTGACTATTGCCTTTGAGTTGATCTGCCCCAGTTCTGTGAGGGAAGTTTTTCCAGTCTTCACTCATCTGCCAGGGAACACTCACCTTTGAATAACTGTAGAACTACTCCTAGGTAAAGGAACTAAAATAATATGAGACATGAGACTTTCTAATCAGTAAAATTTCTTTAGATTTACAAGACCTAGAATTTGCAATGACCTATATATAACAGAAGCCTATGCCTCAGAAAAGCCAGAGACCCAGAGTCTGCACCTATACTATTATCTGATGCTCTGATATTCCTCCCCTCCACATCGGATATAAGCCATGTGAATGCACTTCCAAGGCAAGATGGTCTTTGATGGAAATACCCTCCATCCTTTCTGATTTGCTGGCTTTCCAAATGTGTTTCTTGTCCTTCCTGCAACAACTTGTTTCCCAGTCATTGACCTTCCCAAGTTGTCACTCTCAATGAGCATGGGTTAACTGTTACACTAGGAAGCTGAATTTAGTAGCATATTAAAAGGATCATAGACCAAGTGGGATTTATTAATGGGGTACATGATGGCTCACCATGAAATTCAGTTAACCTGATACACCATATTGATAGATTAAAGGATAAAACTGCATGGACACCTTAATAAAGGAGGAAAAAGCATATGATAAAGTTCAAGGTCTTACAATAAAATTCTCAACAGATAATTAAATATAATCAAGGCTATAAATGAAAACCCTACAGATGACATCATATTCAATGTGGAAATAACTGAAAGCTTTAGCACTAAATGTGAAGAACAAGCAAGGGTCCTGTTGTTGTCTCTTTGGCCCTTATGGCAATGAAAACTTTAGACTACTTGGATAGATGCAGAGGAAAGGCAACCAAAGAGAAGAAGAGGCTCTGAATTAAAAATAAACATGCAGAAACTATGGATGTCTCACAAGGGTTCTAAGAGCACAGGGAAAGAAGGTTAACACCTTAGCGAGGAACCTTGGGAAACATCTGCATACAAAGAAAAATTGAATTCCTTCTCCATTGTACGCACAAATCAACTTGAAACAGGTTAAAGAACTAAAGCTAAAACTGTAAAACTCCTAGAAGAAAATAGAGGCCAATAATATTACAGCGTTGGTGTCAATTACAATTTCACAGACAAAAAGCCCAAGAAACAAAAGACAGTATTCAGCAAGGGAGGCTGCCCTGAACTGGAAAGCCTCCATGCAGAAAATACAGTCAATAGAGTGAAAAGGCAACACACACAGTGGAAGAAAACGCCTGCAAAGGTGTATTGCCCCTGTCAAGCACTATGGAATTGCTCACCAATTAATAATAGTAGCACCACATGATCCATCAATCCATTTCTGTGTATTTCCACAAAAGATTTGAAATTAACATATTGAACAGATAAGATTACAACCATGTTGACTGAAGCATTATTGAAAATAACTTAAATATCCATCAAAGATGAACTTATTCAAAAATGCAATATGTGTATATGGTGTATGTACACACACACACACACACATACACACACACACACACACACACACACACACACACACAC
>CABHPP010109188.1:0-18374 GCA_902168425.1 Peromyscus attwateri
TTAAAGGCGTGTGCTACCACTGCCTATCCTCTATTTAATATTGTTGCTGCTCTGTCTCTGACCCCAGATAAGTTTATTAAGGTACACAATATTTTGGGGAACACAATACCACCACACCAGACCCCAATCTCTCTCTCTCTCTCTCTCTGTCTGTGTGTGTGTGTGTGTGTGTGTGTCTGTCTTAGAGTTTCTATTGCTATGAAGAGACACCGTGACCATGGCAACTCTTACAAGGAAAACATTTCATTGACCTGGCAGCTTACAGTTTAGAGTTCAGTCCGTTATCATCATGGTGGGACATGGCGCATAAGGGCAGACATGGTGCTGGAGAAGGAGCTGAGAGTCCTACATCTTACAGGCAACAGGAAGTGGTCTGACTCAGTGGGTGTGGCTTAAGCATATATGAGACCTCAAAGCCTGCCTTCACAGTGACATACTTCCTCCAACAGGATCACACCTCCTAATAGTGCCACTCTCTTTGGGGGCCATTTTTTGTTAAACCATCACTCTCTGCCTATGGATCAGGATGTAGCTCTTAGCTACTCCTCTAGCACCATGCATGCTTGTGCCCATGCTTCCTCCCCCCACGCACCCTCCGGCCATGCTGCCTCTTGCCACAGTCCCTCCCATGATGACAATGGACTAAGTCCCAAAAACTGTAAGCAAGCCCCCAACTAAATTCTTTCCTTGTAAGAGCTGCCTTGGTCGTGGTGTCTCTTCACAGCCGTAGATCAGTGACTGAGACGGGAAAGCAACTTTAGAGCATAGTCAATACACTTGGGACTACTACCGGATTTTAATCAGTGGCTGGGCAGCCTGGGTGGCCTGTGAACTTGCTGTGTGTCTGACTGTTGCTTCTGTGACCCTCCAAGGAAATGGCTGGCTGAGCTCTCTAAGGGTGTTGAGTGGAGCATTTTTCTGTTGCCTCATACATGCTGTTTGTGACACTCAATCCTCTTACTCTCTTTCCATCCCCAAGCCACACCCATTCGCAGGCCCTCCCCCAGAGTCTAGGGCAATGTGGAATGAATTACTATAAGGCTAAGGGCATGTAGGAACAGGAGCTGTGGTACCTATGTGTTTTCTTATTGGCACAGTTTCTTCATCCATGGTGGCACCTAGGGTGGAAGCTGATTTATTAATAGATCACATAGCATATATGACATTATGTATTAGGACAGGCAGCATATTTATTTTATCATTCTGCATTTAAATGTCAACGACCAAAATTCAAGCCTCCATTAAATCAATAATTCCTAGAACTAAAAAACAACTCTGTGCTCCAGAGTAGACCCTAGGCCATGATGTGTCTTTGAGACTCTCAGGACGGAGAGCCCCAAGATGTGTCTTCTAGAGCTGAGCTTTGTCCCTTGCTGTGAGCTCAGGGAACTACTTTAAAAGTGTGAAATGCAAGTCCCAGCTGCAGGAATGAGTGCCAAGCCTTTTGTTTCTGTTTTTCTTTCTGAAAGACAAATGGAGTTTGTGTTGTGGCATTTGAGGTTCACTTCAAGGGGCAGTGCTGGGTGAATCGGTACCAGATGGGCAGTTTCTGAGGGCTGTGTACTTCGGGATACACATTCAAGAACTTGTCCACCTGCCCATTGTCTGTCCCTCTGTCTGCTTGCCCATCTACATACTCATCCACTAATCCATCTATCCACCCCACCTTCCAGTCACTAATTCCTGCAAGGCACCCAGCACAGTGTTTGCATGCTAAAATTCCCATGATGGAGCCAAGGCGTGACAATGATCGTTTTAGGAAAGCCTACTGTGCATCAGTCTGACTCAGTCTTCAAAGCAGATTGTGAGGGAAGGATAGTGACTGCCAGCTCATGAAAGGACAGATGAAAGAACAGAGGCTCACATACCTTGTCTGGGGTCACCTGGCCAGGCAGAGGGGAGCAGGTCCCGGTACCTTTGTGATACAAGACCAAATTTCTCCTCTTTAGGGAGTGTGTGCATGCTCACGTGGGCTCAGGCTGGCTCAGGCCTTATTTGTTAGGTTTTTTTTTTTTTCCCCTGGGCTGTCTTCCTGCTCTCAGTGAAATAGGAGAGGGGTCAGCTCCCACAGCCCTGCTTTGCCTCTTACAACCTTGTCTACATTTGAGGTTCTATGTAGAGACTCCTGTCACTTATACCAGAGTACAAATCAAATTCCACTCAGTGAAGTCTCAATATTTAAAAGTAATAAGTCAAGGCAGCATTTAATACTCTATGTTCTGTCCTCTTGTCCATCTGGAAGGCCAAAAGCGAACTTAGAATTCATGGGCTCCTCAGAGTTCAGTGCACAAGCAAATCCTTTCGGGGAGCTGGCATCTGGCTCAGCCCTCCTTCACAGTTGTTATCTGACTCCATGTCACACTCAGTGGCCTCCTGCGATGTGCATAGATGGTCTAGGTGTGTAGACCAGGCACGTATATAGCTGTTCCTTCAAGGAGTTATCCACCCATCCCTGGATGTTGTAGGTGCTTTTCTTCATTTTTGAGGAGGCCATCTTTTCATGAACCTTGGTTTTTGGCTAGGCAGTCCCCATGAGCCAGGGCCTGTCCTCACGCTACCCCAGGCCCTGTTCTCCTGGCTGGCTGAGATAGAGGACAAGATGGGAGGAAGATATTCCAGGGCTGGGTGGAGGATTAGGGTGGAGTCCAGCTGAGTGAGGGTGTGTGTGTGTGAAGGGGCCAACAGGAAGGAGGGCTGGGTTCCCTTTTGCTCACTGGTTCCTGGTCTTTCAGGACGCATTCTAAAGATGTATTGTCCCTATGTGTGCCTGTAGTCAAGCTGGACTGTTGAGCTGTGGCCACAGCAGCTCAGTTCTGCTTAGAACTATGGTGTGAGCAGCAATCCGGATACTTTCCAAGAGATACCCACCCTGTTCTTTGGCACCGGCCTGGGGTTGGGAGGTTCTCCTGGGTCTATCGCCAAGGGCAGCTGTCCTCCTTACAGGTCTGTGGGTGGGCCCTAAGGCACTGGTGGAAAGACAATGTGGTATTGAACAGAGCTGATCTGGAGGAACTTTCCTGCCCTGGCCCCAGAGTCCTGGACCTTAGGGATGCGTAGAATCTGGATTCTACAAAGTGAAAGTGTTGTGATTTCAGACAGGTCCCTTCTCTTCCCATCTCGCTCTTCTTCCCCGCCTCTTTACATGATGTCTGTGCTAAAGTGAAAGCTAGTGTTTGTTTAAAAGGACCATTTGCCTAATGCCCCTGGAATTTATTCTTTTGGAGCTTTTTCTCTGTTAATCATCGGTTCAGACCTTGGCTGTAGCTGGGTGATTATGTAACCTGGGATGGAATGAATTCCACTGTCATGTGTGGACTCCAGTGCACCCAACTCAGGGAACAAGGCACTCCGGCTGTGCATTCACCCTGCTTCTGTGGACTGCTGGAGGTGGGGGTGGAGAGATGGGGGGGAGGTGGGAATAGCCCACAGAGAAGTTGGCAAGCAGCTAGAATTGAGTCAGGAGGACGATTTCTTCATGGGGGTTTTCTTAGATTGGCTGAAGCGCTGCCTCCTTCCCCTGGCCTATAGACATTGGGGCTTAGACGGCCCTTTGTGTAAAGCCCAGACCCTTCCACCCCCATTTGCACCTTAGCGGAAGTCCTGAATAGTACTGCTTGAGCCTTGGCAGGGTCCAGAAAATGTTCCTGGCCCTTTCCTCTCGGCTGGCCCCTGCCCTGTGTCTCCATGTGCTACAACCCCAGCAGGACTGACCTCAAGAGCAGCCCTTTGCCAGACTCGCAGCCTAAAGCCCCTTGATTTCTAGTCTGAAACTTTGTCTGGGTCCACAGGGAGCTGCTTTGTCAGGGATCAAAGAAAGGTAGGATTTCTTAGTCATGGGGGCCTGAGGTTTAATTTGCCTTAGATTCTAAAAGGAGAAATAAACATAGATGAGGTTTGAAACCCACTTTAGTCAGGGATGAATAAGGGTGGTCTGCAGAGAGGGCTCACCTTGTCCCTATCTTACACCCTGTGTTGGGAGATGATAAAAACTTCTGTCTTGCATCCCCATCTCCTTGTGTGACTGGAGATGTGTCTTTTCCTGTTGTTCCTCTGCTGATCATGCTTGTTTACCCCCGTTAGCAACAAGGCAGCCTTGTACTTACCATTTAACACAATACTAACTGCCTAACCAGATCTGAGGTTCCAGCACACCCAAGGTGGTTTGGTGTTGGTGTATCAGTCAAGCCAGGCTGTTCCTCACTGGAGGTACCTTTTTCCACATGGGGTTTGGGGACTCCATGTTCCTTCCGTAGTTAGCTCTACCATTCCCTCAGGACTGCAAAGTCTTTAGCTCCCTAGGGACAGAAGGAGGAATAGTCAATGGAGAAGGCACATTTCCACCTTGAAATGACCCATATTCCTTCCACTCACTGTCCATCAATGAAGATTTAGTCACATGGCCATTGCTGGCCTCAAAAGAGCCTGGGAAATTTGGCTCAGGTG
The DNA here is from genome assembly GCA_902168425.1 of Peromyscus attwateri. Taxonomy (NCBI): domain Eukaryota; kingdom Metazoa; phylum Chordata; class Mammalia; order Rodentia; family Cricetidae; genus Peromyscus; species Peromyscus attwateri. Next base: position 4,444 of record CABHPP010109188.1, read on the forward strand.
GGGCAGTCAGCTCATTCATGTAATGCCATGGGATTGGGCTGGGAGATGAAGAGCAGATGTCCTTGAGAGATGACAGGGATTGGCCAGTGCTCGATGATTGAGTATGTGTGGAACACTGAAGGGGCATAGGTGGCCTGAGACCCCCTGAGATCTCTAGTTGGCAGACAGGTGAATGATGATATGTCTGACTGGAAGAGGAAAAGATATAAAGAAGGAATCCTCAGGCTGGCCAGTGGCCCACCATGGCCTGATGCTATAGAGCTGTGTCATGAATACAGGAACCCACAGAAAAGGTGGTTAATGATCGTGCATCCCTTCTGCAATCTCATGGACGGATAGTTCAGGAAGATGTTGGTACTATACTCACAGCTTCAGCCCCTGACAAGAGCTGCCCTTCAGTTTCCAAGTACAAAGCTCATCATAAGAAGCGTCAAAGGGACGTACATAACCAGGGGCCAGTGTCGTAGACTGCTTAGTCTCCATGACAAAACACCATGGAATGGGTGGCGTATGTAACAGAATTTGACTATCACAGCTCTGAGGGCCACAAGTATGAGATTAGGTTGTCAGAATGGCTGGTTTCTGATGAGGACTTCCTGGTAAATAGATTGTCACCTTTCCCTGTTTCTTCATATGACAAGGAGAGAAAGGAGGTGGGGTGGGGAGGGTAGGAAGAAACACACACATAAGAGAACCTTCTGGTGCCTCCTCTTCTGAGGGCACAGGTCCCATCTCAAAGGCTGTCCTTCTGGCCTGCCTGAACCTGCTTACTTCTCCAAAGGCTCTGTTTTCAAACACAGTTACAAGGGGAGCTTATTCATACAAATTCGGGGGACAGAATTCATCCAAGGAAGCCAGCGGAGCGTGCTTCTCCAGACATGTCCTTCCAGTGTTGAGTTCTCTCCTGTCTGAGCCGGGAGGGAAGCAGAAGCGTGGAGCCTAACATCCTGACCTTCTGTCCTGGGTCCGAAGCATGTGTTCTGGCCTTGCACTGGTACAGCTCCTTTTGCTCTCTTTGGCCTCAGATTCGTTGCTCTGGGCATGTGATGCCAAGAAGGACTGGAAGCTGGCATGACTCAGACGTCCCCAGAAAGGGGGAGCCAGCAAAGGCCATGGCTGGGGCTGCAGCCACAAGCCACTTGGCCAGTGAGCCAGTGGGTCATTCAGTGCAGTTTGCTGTTACCCTCTGTGGGCTCATAGGTTCCAATAGTGCCTGGAAGCCTGAGGTCAGAGCCCTGGGGTCACCTGAGCTCTGGGCTACCAGCCGGCCACTGGAGTGGGGACTTACAGACACTTTGTGGGTGGGGTTGATATGGGGATATGAAAGTCAGAGTGATAGCCCTCTACAGTTGAGTCTGCAGGGTGGAGCTCAAATCTCTAGGGTGAACCTGAGCAGAGTAAGGGAAGAGCAGTGGTCTCATTCCTAGACCTATCAGCAAATTCCTTGGCTACCTCTCTCCCTCAGACTTTTAAACACTGGGGACCAGTGTGGGCAGTAGGGCGCAGTTCAAAGTTTCAGAAGGGGAAGTCACTGTTAAAGAACCTTCTTTGCACTCTTCAAGGATTTGCATGAAATTTGGAATGAGTTGGAAGGGCTGATTATTGGAAAGGAAGGGAACAGGCGTGCAAGACAGACATGAAGAGGCTAGACTCGTCACACCACCACGTTCAACCCTGGCAAGTTATTTAGCTGCACAATGCCCCAGTCTCCCACATGCAAATGAGTAGTCATGACTCCTCCTCTCCAAGGAGGGCAAAGTGAGTCTTCATCTGTACCCTGCTTAGTACGAGCCTGACATATAATACAGTAGATGGGAACAGAATAGCAGCAATGACCAGTCCCAACCAATCCGCTTTGAAAAGATTTGTATTCATTTGATATCCCAGCAGCCTGCATAGCACCCTTCAGTACTAGAGGGATCGCTGTGTTTGCTGAGCACTGGCTGGGCGATCTGGGCTCTACGGCCAGGCTGAGACACAAGAGGTATAAAGCCACCAAGGGCTGCCTAAAGCAGAGTGCAACTCACATGACATCATCCAATGCTCTGGCAGTTCATAGGTGTCCGAGTATAGAGGTAATACCAGGGTTGCAAGGCCTTGAAGACAGTTTCCTTGATGGAGTTTGTGGTACACAGGGCTTTAGGAGGTAGGAGAAAAGAGGGGTGACCAACAGGCCAGACCAAGACCTACAGATTGGAGAAGTATGTCAGAGTAAGATTCTAAGGTTGATTTAAATCCAGTTAGTGCTAATAGGGCAATGAAACAGGTCTCTTTGGGGCTCCTATTCCACCAGGAAGGAAACCGTTTATGGCATATCAGTGTTCTACAAGTTAGCATCAGATTTGGAATCACATGGACTCTGTTAGTAAATAGTGAAAGATGCTTCCCCTAGGGAATGTGTGCCTCTTGGAGTCTTGTTCTACAGTGCCATAAGATGACATGAAAGGGTCTGGAACACAGTCGCTGTGTTTCACATCTGGGACATAAGATGACACAAAAGAGGGTCTGGAACACAGTTGCTCTGTTTTACATCTGGACATTTGGAGCATCAGGAAGAGAAGCACTGTCAAGATGGAAGAAAAGCTATGCTGAAATATGGAGATAATCATGACACCAAATGTATCTTAGGCAACCCAGAACCCCAGAAGCCAAGTTTGGAGTGATGGAGAAGATTCCAGAGGACCCAGACTATGTAAAGGGTAAATCCATCTACCCTCCAGTGGAGCCAGGAGCCCAGAGTGGCCAGTACCAGCAGCAGCAGGCCAGACAGTAGCATTGGCATTGCAAAGGCCAGGCACACAGGGAGAAGAAAATCCAGTGAGAAGAGACCATCCTAGCAAGAAGTGCAGATGGCAACAATCTCTAATGGCAGGTGCCCAGACTGAGTCCAAACACTGTGGAAAAAAATAACCAAGATTGAAAGCAAACAGACTCCCGTCCAAAGTGCACAATTCAGAAAATGCCAGAGCAGCATAAACACTGCAAAGTAAATGTAGTTACTTTGTCTCATTATTTTAGTCATCAGAAGTGGCCCTGGCTGTGTGGTAGGAGCGGAGTCCGGCTCAGATGGCCTTAACCTCACTTGGCTGTTCCCCTCTATTCAAACAATGTCTAAGGGCCGCTTCACCATTCCATTCCTTTCTTGGCGCGGCATTTGCCAGCCCATGAGAAAGGACACTTTGGGGCACTTTCCTACCACCCATTTTTTAAGAACATTCTCTTTGCCCTTACATGGGGAGGTGCAAAGTGATCCAGCCCTCAGCCAGGACTACAGCCATGTGACTCGGCTGTCTCTGGACCTGGGCCTGAGAGGCCCTCGAAACCCCCTTCACTTGTTCTGTGTGTCAGGAAGGTTGAAAGGCTTCTACCTGTTGGAGATGTTTTCTCCTCTCAACCTTTCACTGTTGTGTTGGGCCAGTCAGCAAGCACTCAGGTACTGAAGATAGGTTAGCAGTGTGCGTGGGTCTTATGACATGACGGGTAAGGCTTGATGAGCAAAGTAGAAGCCAACAAGTCCTTGCTAGCTCAGGCTTTAGAAGAGCCATGATGCTGTCCCTTATGAACTCTGTTGGATGGGGAAGCTAAGGCTGCCTCTTAATGAAATGAACCACCATGCCATGTGCTTAAGATACATGTGTAGAAAGAAGGATAAAATCATGTGTGTGCTGAGGACAGAGCCCGTGGGCTTTGGAGTCACATGAGACCTGCCAAGCCAGAGTCTTCATTCAACTGTGCCCCTCAGTTAAGGGTAAAGATGGAATTGCTAACTGTGTCCATCTTAGAAGATCATTTTAGGGCTAGGGAGATGGCTCAGTTGGTAAAGCGAGAGGACCTGGGTCTAGGTCTCCATCGTTAGGCATGGCACCATGTGTCCAAAATTAAGCACTGGGGGCAGGGGCAGCCATAGGGAGATCCCTGAAGCCTATTGGTCAGTCAGCCTAGCTAAATTGATGAGCTATGGTCCAGTGAGAGACCCTGTCTCAAAAAATAATGTGATGAGTGGCCAGGAGAGATATTCAAAGTCAATGTCTGGCCTCTACATGTACACTTGTGTACACACAGAAAAATGTACACTCACAACACACAGTTCTACTTGAGGATTTACTAACAATTGTTTGTATGGCTAATGCATAATGAATTCTCAGTAAGAGTCTTTCCCCCCTCTTACCCCAACTTCATTCTGTGTCCTCAATTTTTAGCTTGAAACACATGGTCTCTATAGGATCACACTTCCCTGAGATTATCACCTCTGTCTTTGTGCAATATGACCTCAGAGTTGAGGTTTGGAAGACAGCAGGGAATTAATACTTATCCATACTAGAAATTTAGAAAGAAAAGTTAGTCTAGGAGGGAAAGGGAGCCATGTTTTCAAACCCTGTGACATGAGGCTGTCAGGTAAACAAGGGAATTTCATCCTCTCTCATTGTGGCCTTCCTCCAGACCACCTCCACACCTGAGCAGTGTGGGACAGCAATTCTAAGAGTGTATGTGTGCAAAACACTAACTTGAATTATATCAGATGGTCCTAGGAGCCAGAAACACGGAGGGAGAAGACAGTTGGCATTCTTTCATATTGCCCACCTCTGTGCCTGGGCTTGACATGGAAAGGCATCTATCTAGACTGTGGTCCCCACTTCAAATGCCTCCACAGTCATAGATCATCAGTGGAGACGTTCAAGGCCCTTCCTTGTGTGCTGTCACTTTTTACCTTGCTCTTGTGGTCCCCTCTGCTCCCTGTTTCTATTCCACACTCAGATCAAAGTGGGCTCTTCCCTGTGCCCCAAATGTGCCTCTTACATTACCTCCCTTCTTTAGCAGATCCAGGGCAGGAATTGCCTCCTCAGAGCAGGCTTGGTAGTAGAGAGGAAGGTCCACTATGTATTTAGGGATCCAGCCAGCATGTGATGGGACCATGAAAGGTGGAGGAAATCAGAATCTAGACAGGGCACTGCTAGCTCTGTCTTTCCCCATGCTTTCTCTTCCCATGTCTGACTCAGAGTCTATCTTTAGTGGTCTCTGATATAGTGTGACCTCCCTCGAAGACAACTTGGGCAGAAAGGGCTGGAATGAGGGCAGTACTGAGAACTTCCCTGTCGTGGGCATAGCCCTGCATCCCCTCTCCAGGAGAGGAGAGCAGGGCACAATTTCTCCTTTGAGTACAGCATCTCTTCCTTTGAGTCCCACAGGCAAGGATGGAAATCCCTCAACCACAAACGCACATACCCTCCCAGCTTCCTGGACTGAGAAGCTGTGCAGACTCCTCGTCCTTTTCACCCTTAACTGGCAATTGCTGGCTGAGAAGGGTTGGATATAACAGTGTGAATGATAGCTTAGTGCAAACCACGTGATGCGGATGTTGTCCACAGTTACTAGTCATGTGACTGTGAAGGGAGATTTTTATGGCTTACCTGTGGACCCATGATGGGACTCTTAGATCTCTTCCCCTACCACAGGGACCAGTTGTGTGTGCGCGTGTTGGGGGTACATGCGTGTGCAGGTGTAGATGGGGGGTACATGCGTGTGCAGGTATGGAGGGCAGAAGTCATTGCTGGGTGTCTTCCTTTATCACTGTCCTCCTTATTTCCTGAGTCAGAATCTTTAGCTGAACCTGGGCTTCACCAATTTGGCAAGATTATCTGGCCTGTGAGCCCCGGTGTCTTCCTGTCTCCAGCTCCTCAATGCTAGTTTTACAGGTACCACTGCTCCCAGCTTTCAGAAATATTTGTTTATTCATTTTAGTGTGTGTGCATGTGCGTGTGCATGCCTGAGTGTGTGTATGTACATCACATGTGTTCAGGAGCCCGTAGAGGTCAGAAGAGAGTGTCACGTCTCCTTGGAACTGGAGTTACAGATGTTTGTGAGCCACCATATGGGTTCTGGGAACTGAGCCCGGGTCCTCTGCAATAGCCTCAAGTGTTCTTAACCACTGAGCCATCTCTTCAGCCCTCCTCACAGCTTTTTACACGGGTGCTGGAGAGTGAACTCAGGTCTTCATGTTTGCATGGGGAAAGTACATTACCCATGAGCCATCTCCCAAGCTCCCACACCAGGCCTTCCAAGAGAGAGCAGAGCTTTGTGGGAGTCCTTACACTCCCAACGTACTCGGAGGGCAAGAGGCATAGCAGACCCTTCCTTTCTGCCATGCTCTGTCTTCCCCGGGGGACTTCCATTCCTCCATCCAGAGTATCCTTCTGGCAAACCGGTTGCTACCGCAGACTCTGTGTGCTCCCAGTCTTGGATAAGACCAGGAAGAGAGGAAGCGTGCGATGTGAGCAGAGTCACAGATGCTCTGGACCAGAAATGTCCTCAGCCTGAAAAGAACTCGGAAGCCAGGAGGAGTAATGGCCGCAGGAAAGCACTCAGTCAGGTGGTGTTCCCAGAGGCGGGGGCGAAGATGGAGATGATGCAGGAACTGGGAGTCAGTTTTCAGCATCCCATGAACTTTTGTCCCCATTAGTGAGTCCTCCAAAGCAGCATAACGAGATCATGTCACATGCTCTCTAGGAGCTATTTACATTCCAGGATTTTTCCAGACAGAATAGAATTATTTCCAGACATGGTAGTATCCACAGACTATCAACCTAAGCAATGGTCACTTCCATTTCTGATGTCAGTCACACTTGAACTCTGCGACTGACTCAGTCTTTAACAGAATTCTCAGTTATGTATCAGAACTTGCATTTCTTCCAGTAATCAGAATCCTAAAGTCAAAATTGGTGGCTTTCTTTTTCTGAAAATAGAAAATAGCCATAAAACATGATCTTAAAAACGTCTTTGTTTTATAGTCCATTGGTGTATTCAGCTAGCATCAAATGGTGATGTCTTGTGAAGCAGCGACTGTTTTAGGAATTTCAGAAATACTGGGAAGTCCTTGCCCATTTTGTGGCAATAATAGAAGCATGTACATCCATAGCTGAAGTGCAGGTGGTGAAGTCTTAGGTCTGAAGTAACTCCCAAAGGAAAATTTAAAGTATACTCAATAGGAGCTGGAGGGATAGCTCAGTTTTTAAGAGTGCTTGCTGCTCTTGCAGGGGACCAGAATGTGGACCACCACCCACATCACAGCCACCTATAACTGTAGCTTCAAGGGATCTGATGCCCTCTTTTGGCCTCTGAGCACTGCACACACATGTGGCATGTGTGAACACAGACATGTAAATAAAAAAAATTTAAAGTGGACTAACCAAAAGTCCACAGTAAGTATCCATGTAACTTGTGTCATTTCAGGAACCATAGAAGAGAACAGCACCGTTGCTGTCACTGTTAGGAGGGATTATTGCCAATGCAATAGGAAAATAAATCGCCTGTAAGTAGTGAAAAGTGAAAGCTAACCCCATTGTCCTTTATAGTTGGTACTCTCTGCTTAGAAAATCTAACAGGATATGCTATTATAATAAGTTTTGGCAGCTTAACATAGCATAAAAATTGTTTGCCTGTATACTGGGACTTAGTGATAAATTTTAATTTAAAAATCATAATTCCCAATAACAACATGTAAAACATCTAAAAATAAATCTAAAAAAAGGTGAGAGATCCATAAAAGGAAGACTTTAAACTATGTACAGGATTTTAAAGATTTTACTCAATGAGAAAGAAATACCACATAAATCTGGAGCTATGTCATATACCTACCAGCACTATTACAGAATTATTTATTAAATTGAGCTTCATAGCCTGATTGTATAATTTGTATATTAAAATAATTAAGCATTTAAAAAATAAATCAATGAAAGAAGGGCATTCACAAATATAAAAATGTATTATAAAATAGCAAAACCATATCAGTACAGAAGATCTTAGAAAAGGCTAACCCATTAATTAAATATTAGTATACATGATACACTTGTAGAACAAATGACAACCTTATGACATTCACAGAAATATATTACTGATGGATGGAGAGTTATGTATAAAAAGCAGGGCAGGGGCTGCGGATGTGGCTCGGTTGGTGGAGTACTGGCCTAGCATGGTTGGTGGAGTACTGGCCTAGCTTGGTTGGTGGAGTACTGGCCTAGCTCGGTTGGTGGAGTACTGGCCTAGCTCGGTTGGTGAAGTACTGGCCTAGCTCGGTTGGTGGAGTACTGGCCTAGCTTGGTTGGTGGAGTACTGGCCTAGCTCGGTTGGTGGAGTACTGGCCTAGCACGCACCAAGCCCCAGTCCCCATGCCCAGTGTCACCCAAGCGGGGCCTAGTGGTGCACACATGTGATCTCAGCACTGGGGAGCTGGAAGGAGGGAGGACCAGAAGTTCAAGGTCATCGTTGACCTAAGAGCAAGGCCAACCTGAGATACAAGGGCTATGAGACCCTGTCTCTCTGCACCCCCTCACCCCCCCCCAAAAAAAAAACAGGACTCTAAAAGCATTAAAAGACTAAGAACTTTAAGTAGGGTGGTCATCTTAATATAAGATGTCAGTCCTGTGAAGAATAGATTGACATAATTAAAACCCATTTTACATGACAAGGTAAAATGTCTAGAAGGAAAATGGTAGCAGACAATATATGATAGACAGAAATTTCCTAACCTACCTATCTTTTTGAAACAATAAGAAAACTACAAAGCAAGAAACACAAAAGGAATATACAAGCAATTCCTAGTCTAGGATATAGGATGCACAATAGCATGATAAGCAGACAAAAACATTCATTCACACTTACAATCCAGTGAGGAAGAAACAATGAAATAGCGTGTATAACTCATAATAGCAAAGTGTGTAAAAGATTAACAGTAGCAAATGTAGATGAAAAACAGGGAAATGGCCACTTGCATTTACTAGTGATAACAGTATAATTTGGCTTTATCAAATGTTTTAATTGTTCATATCATACAACCAAGTGTTGTATAGTTTCTCCGTAGAAAAATTTGTACAGTGTTGTTGATAGTGGGAGAAAAATTGAAACGGCCCAACACCCACAAATGGGAAGGTAATTGGATGAGATGTAAGGGAGTAGGGTACGGGATTCTCACAGCACCACAGCAAGCTTCAGACACCCTACTGTCCTGACAGTAACAACAGCACCACAGCAAGCTTCAGACACCTACCGTCCTGACGGTAACAGCATCACAGCAGATGCTGCAGTGCACAGCTCAGAGCCCAGATCATTCTCCAAGAATAAGGGGAGTTTCCTCCAGCCAGACTCTTCACTGTCCCTTTGCAAGTCACCTCCCCTTGTCCAAGGACGTACCCCTGCACTGAGCAACCTCTCTCCAGTGAATCCTCACGGAGGAACACAGGTCAGAGCTGCTTGGTCCAGCTTAGATTTAACTCACAAAAGTTCTTCTGGTTTAGGATTATGTTTTCATTCAGACTGTTGCAACCCAGCTTGTCCCCCTTCAAGTCCCTTCCCTGCCATAGGTGTTGGTCCCAAGAACGTGATTCTCATACACACAAATCTCCATTTCTAACTTCCTTCCTAGAAACCTGTATTCTGACAATTAAACTATGGAATCCTAGTCACAGTTGATGCTACTTACGTATAGAAATCCCCACCAGTCTACATGTGCATATATGTATAGCATACAACCTCTTGTGTATGTGTGTGCATGCATGTATGCACATGGAGGCCAACAGCTGATGTTGGTGCCTTCCTCAGGAACTATTCACCTTATACTTTAAAGATTTATTTTTAATTATGTGCTTGTGTGTGTGTGTGTGTGTGTGTGTGTGTGTGTGTGCACATGACAGCCCTGCAGAAACCAAAGGAGTCAGATTCCTATGGAGCTGGAGTTACAGATGGTTGTGGGCTGCCTGACGTGGGTGCTTGGAATCAAACTTGGGTCCTCTGGAAGAGCAGGCAATGATCTTAACCACTGAGCAAGTCCTTGACCCCCTGAGCCATTCCACAGGCCCTGACATTAAGTTCTAAATGTCTTCTGTTTCCTTACTGACAGGAAGGGGTCATGCAGCAGGGACATTTGTTTCACCAAGCATTTTGTGATGGGGCTACCTTCTGTCTGTGCTGCGATTTGTGAGGTGTCCTTCATTTACATCTCTTTCCTTGCCACAGGAGGGAAGTGTGGCTCAGGAAGGTTTAATGTTCATCTTTATTATCTCACCCGGGGCTTTGAGTCCCAGAGCCTGGCTCTTCGTTCCACCACAGTTTGTTGCCAAGAGTTCCTCAGGGTGGTGAAGAAGAGAATGGGTACTTAGCCCTCTCCGAAGGTTACTGGAGCACCGTCCTTGCTGCTCCCCAGCTTCAGGCCTTGTGATGGAACCAAAAAGCAGGACATTCAATCCAAAAAATGGACAAAAGCTGAGGGCCAGCAGGAGTTCCTTTTGCCTGCTCATGCAGTCGTAAACAATTTTTGAGACAACTGAGTCTTAAAGTAGCTTAGCTTTACATGGAGGAAGACTTGGGAGAAGCCAAGAACTAAATAGAGATAACACATTCAGAAAGGCATGAGGCTTTCATGGACTCAGCTTACTAACTCTGTGTCAAATTCCATCCCACAGCTAGATTAAGCCAGCCAGCCAGTGAATTCTAGAAACAGGTTGCTGGGAGATGAAATTGCCCCTTTCAGTGTGTTTAAAAGCAATTTATGGGAATCTCTCCCTCCTCATGTGTTATGGGAGGGCAGCAGCAAAACGGGTTCCTTGTGTAATCAGACACACAAGCCGAGCATTAAGAGAACCTTGCCCAGGGAGCCAACGTTTAACCAGAGTTTCCACACTGAAGGCTTTGTGTCGCTTTGGGGAATGGTGCAGAAATCACGTGCCTGAGTTCCGCTCCATCTGTCATTATGATTCACCTTTACTGAATGTCCCCTCTCTTTCCTTCACTGGCCATTGAAGAGAAACCCAAAAGATGTAATTTTTGGCAGGTGTCCCTTTTGGTGGGGTTCAATGTTTCTTACTCCACCCGTTTAATCCCCTGAAAGGAGAATTAGTCTCAGAGCATGGAGGAAAAACTGTAAGTAGAGAGGCCCCTGCCCCTCTGTGAACATATGAGGGCCATCTGTGAGGCCTGGGGAATGCTTTAGTCCATCCAGCCATGACCTGATGCAGCTCATTTACCAGCCCCTTTGTTTGGAGGGACTCTTGAGAGTCCCTGAGATAGGTGATTATCTTGCTAGGGCCTTCCATCTAATAAGAATGACGGGAAGTGGACGTATGGGGCAGTGGACGACTCAGTGGGAGAAAGTACTTGCCACAAAGCCTGATGACCTGAGTATATTCCCGGAACCTGCATTCAGATGGAAGGAGACATTATAAAGTTAACCTCTGACCTCCACATGCATGCTGTGGCACACACACACACACACACACACACACACACACACACACACACACCATTCATCATATAAATATGATATAAATAAATAAAATCATATAAATAAATAAAATCTTCACATGGTGGCAGGGAGGTCTAGAAGACTAGATTCTAGGGGAGCGGGGGAGCGTGGATAGTGGGTGTTTCCTCTTACCTGTAGTTCCTAGATTTTATATGGATAAAACCACGTATGTGTATATGACGTGCAAGTATAAGTGAAACTGTCTAACCAAGACTCACTTGAGGGGGTGGGGCAAGAAGAGGGAGCATAGAGGGGAAATACATTCTATATACATATATATGTTCTACACACATATGTCCTATATATATGTGCATATATACATATGAAAACTTTTTGAAAACAAAACTAGAAAGTGACCCATGAGAGAAGGAAAAAGAGACTCTAAGGGGGAGTGGTGTGGAAGGAAACAGAACAGACTATCTGAAAATGAAATGGGGGTGTGGGGAGCTGTAGAAGATTTTAGGTGGGGATGTGGGGTGGGGAGAGGGAGGGTTGGGAGGAGGGTCGTCCCAACCCTAGTCGGTAAGAAAATTCAATAAGGAAATCTACTTTGCATGCTGACAGAAATGTGAGTGAGTGCATGCGCACGTGCGTGTGCGTGCGTGCGTGCGTGCGTGCGTGCGTGCGTGCGTGCATGAGTGAGTGATGGAGAAGTACCACTTCCTGCCAAATTTGGCAGACCCTGCTCAGTGAGGGAAGCTAATCAGATAAGCAATGGGAAGCTGTAGCGGTTTCCACCCAGTGTGCTGGAGGCAGGGGCTGTGACTTGGCTAATAGGTGGGAGAGCCCAAGAGCACAGGCAGGGTGCCGGCAGGACTGGAAACCACCTCCCATGCCCTGGGCCCTGAAGCGCTACATTCGAATTCTGCCTCGGCCAGTTCATTGCTGCACCCTTCTGGGCAGGTCTCTTGATCTCTCTGGCATTCAACTGTTCACCCCTCATAAAACAAGGACAAGTATTTTCTCATGTGGTTTCTAGAAGGAGTACGTATTCATAAAGCCCTCTGTAAACTTGGACCATATGCTTATTCAAGCCACAGTGTGATTCATATAGAGAGGCAGTGAAAACCCCCTGCAAGGCTGGAAACCTACCCTGCTGCCCCTGGGTGAGCAAGGTTTTATTACTGCCCAGGACTAAAAAGATGCTTTTGTTTCCTTATGGCTGTGGATGTCTCTAAGGGGGAGGGCTGCTGGGTTAGGAATCACGTGGTGTGGTCATATATACGTAACCATTTGCTGGGGTAATGACTTGGAATGCTTGAGCCTTGCTTCTGGGTTCATGTCTCTGTTCCCCATTTGTGAGTGATGCCTTCATGTATTGCATCATGGATATGAAGAAGATCTAGAGAGGCCCATTAAACTACCCATAGTTTTTCTCCCACTGATGAGAGGCCACAGGCTTTTAGCACCCAGTCAGTACTCAGGGGCCATCTTGTCCTCCAGTCCTGATGGTTGCTATATTCTAACCCCAAGTGCTTTAGTGTTGTTAGGGGAAAGTCTCATAATACTTACTTTAGCTTTGAACAAAGAAAGTCTGCCTTTTTTCAAGCATGTAGGCCATGAAGACTCCTTTGGCTAGGAAATGCCAGTTTCAAGTGGCATTTTCTGTGGTGGCACTGTGTAGATGTAATTCTGAATGGTTTCATTAAATAAGAAACACAGAGCCAAATGCAGAGTTAAAAGCCCCAGAGGTCAGAGAGCAGTAGCTGAGAGCTGAGACCCAGACCGCCTTCTTACCACCCACTGCTGCTGCCGTCCTTCCCCTGAGAAAGAGACCTACTTCCTGTGTGTCTGTCTTTATTGACTTTCTGTTCTGCCTTCTCATTGGTTGTAAACCCAACCACATGACCTCCTCGTCACTGCCTGTCTATACAGACCTCCAGGTCTCTATGGTTGGTATTGAGATTAAAGGCATGTGTCTCTATGCTGATTGGTGTCCTTGAACACACAGAGATCTGCCCGTCATGTGATCAGGATTAAGGGCGTGTGCTACCACTGCCAGACTTCTGCTAAATGGCTTGTTATTAGCTCTGACCCCCAGGCACTTCTATTTATTAACATACAAATAAAATCACATTTCAGCACAAATAAAATATCACCGTAGCACTGACCTGTGCTGTTGGCTGTTCTGTCATCCAGGAGGGTTTGGGGGCTCCCAGAGAGCAGCTGTAAAATGTTCATGGAGTGATACTGCAGTGGAGAGTGGACCAGACCTGCCCCCTTGAAGAAGCAGAGCCACAAGCCACATAGAACCACCGTTTCACAGTGGCTCCGTGTGGCTTCTGAGGAGATGGCTCATTATATAAAAACACTTGCCCTATAAGCCTGATCACCTGACTTCAGTGCCTAGAACCTTTATAAAAAGCTAGATAACGTGGCATGCATCAGTGATCCCAGCATTCTTATGGTGAGAGGGGAGGTGGAGACAAGAGAACTGTCCAAAAGATTGGGGGCAGCTAGCCTCGAGTACAAAGAGCAGCATACAGCAAGAGGGACCTTGCTTTGACAAGGTGGAAGGAGAGAACCAACTTCTGAAAGTTGACCTCTGACCTCCACATATACCACCATTTCATACTCAGGCCTTTACACACTGCACTCTCTCTCTCTCTCTCTCTCTCTCTCTCTCTCTCTCTCTCTCTCT
>CABHPP010109189.1:0-24514 GCA_902168425.1 Peromyscus attwateri
TATTTTCATTTTACTTTATGAATGTTTTGCCTGCATGTGTAACTGTACCACACTCGAGAAGTGCCTGAGGAGGCCAGAAGAGAGCGTCAGGTTCCTTGGGATTGGAGTTAATAGACAGTTGTGACTTACCATGTTGATGCTAGGAATTGAACCTGGGTCCTCTTGCAAGAGCAGTCAGTGCTCCTAAGCTGTCTCTCCAGCCCCTCCCCCCCAAAAAGTAGTATTTGTGTGGGTGTAAGCATGACACTTTGGATGTAGAAGTCAGAGGACAGTTTGTAGGAGTCGGCTCTACTTCCTCCATGTGGTTCCTGGAAAGAACTCAGGTTGCCTGGCTTGATGGCAGGTACCTTTTCCCACTGAGCCTTCTCACTGGACCAAGATTCTATTTTTATTTAATATATTATTATTAATGTGTGTAGGGAGCATGCAGGTGGAGGTCAGAGGACAACTTTGTGGAGTCAGTTTTCTTCCACTTTTTTTTTGAGAGGTGGGAAGGAGGGACATGTCGAGATAGGGTTTCTCTGTGTTGCCCTGGTAGACCAGGCTGGCCTTGAACTCAGAGATCTGCCTGCCTCTGCCTCCTGAGTGCTGGGATTAAAGATGTCTTCCTCTCCACCCCCACCCCCCCACCCCATCCCACCCCCAACCCCACCCCCGCCCCACCCCACCCCACATACACTGGCTTCCTCTTCTAATTTTGCTTTGGTTGCTGGGATCAAGCTTGGGTCATCAGGCTTATTCAACAAGTGCTTTTACCCACTGAGCCATCGTGTTGGCCCCATAATAGTATATTCTTGGGTGGTCATAATTCTGGGACCCTGAGGACATTTCAGTTTGTGAAGAGTGACAGCATCTGAACAGTGGTCATCTATTAGTCTGTCTGATTTGACATCTGGTGTTGTGCAGGCATGTGTGCTTGCATTACTGTTGGGTTCCTCTGGCTCCAGTGCTGGAGACTGACTGCAGGGCCTTGCGTATGCTCCATAAACACAAGCACCCTGCCTAAGCCAGATCCCAGCTGTTTTTCTGTTTGTTTGTTTGTTTTAGTTTTTCTTTGTTTTTGAGACAGAGCATTACCATGCATTTCTATTTCTAGCTGGCCTGGTACTTTAGTAACAGCCCAGCTGGCCTTGATCTTGACAATCCTCCTGCCTCAGTCTACTTAGTGCTAGGATTATAGGTACCATCTACCATACCTGTCTGTGCTTTCTGTTTTTGTTTTAGTCCTGAGAAATAGAACCCAAGGCCTTTCACCTTCTGAGCATACTCTAACATTGAGATGTATCCCCAGTTCTGTTCTCTTTTTTCTGTTTTTTGTTTTGGTTTTTCAAGACAGGGTTTCTCTGTGTAACAGTCTTGGCTGTCCTCGAACTCACTTTGTAGACCAGGCTGGGTGTGAACTCACTGAGATCCACCTGCCTCTGCCTCCCAAGCGCTGAGATTAAAGGCGTGCACCACTGCCCAGCTCAGCTCTGGTATCTTGCAATGTTGACTGTAATATTTATGAATGTTTAGTGCTACTCACTAGTAAACCATAGTGTCCAAAATGGGTTTTATTTAGACATGAGTGGCCCCTCTACGCCTACAAAATAACAATTCTCATAAATAGTTGTTTTATTTAGCATCCTTGTACCAATTTGTTGGCTTTAACAAGAATATCTTTTAGAGAAAAAAAATATGCTTATGAATGAAGGAGAACAGGAGAAAAAATTTATTTAAATACTCAGAAGTAACCACAATAGCCACTGGGGGGAAAAAGGTACTGCTTTAGAAATGATGTTATGTTAGAAATAATGTGATCACAGAGGGAAGGGTTGCAATATCTAGAAGAGTATTGTTATCAGGTTTGTTTCCAAGAGAGAAAAAACTAACCAGTTCGCTGCTGTTTTAGGCGGCTTGAAAGGAAGGACGCCGTGATAAAGGACATAGTAAGCTTCCTGTGCAACATGATGCCAAACTGCCCACCTTTAGCTCCAAACAGTGGGCTGAAAGCTGGTTGGTTGATTTTTCTTCAACCTAGGAAAGTACTAAAGTGATCTCAAGTGGAGCTTTGGAAGGGGAGACTGAGCAATAAAAAATAAAACCTGGCCAGACGTGATAGCGCATGTCTTTTATCCCAGCTTTTATCTCCAGGCAGGTGGGTCTCTGAGTGAGGCCATAGCAAATTCCAGGCTACCCAGGGCTGCACAGTGAAACCCTGCCAAGGAGGGAAGGGGCAAAGCAGAGGGAGTGAAAGTATGTTGTGGAGGGGTCTGACTGGGTTAGTTAGTTAGCTTCCTACTTAAAGGTGCAGTTACAGCCCGAGAGGATTACTGGGGTCTACATAGTGAATGCTTTCTCACTGTCTGTGTGGGATAAATTCTTGTTTTTAGTGGTCAAGGTATGTTTCATTTCTGTCTTTGGTCCACCCTAAGCTAGTATTTGGTTACAGGTACCATTGTTGGACACTGGTGATATCATCATTGATGGAGGAAATTCTGAATACCGGGATACAACAGTAAGTGTTCTTCGGTCCAAACTCTGTCAGGTCTTGAGAACATTCTAGAAAGAAATATTAGCATTGTAAATGTGACAAAATCGTGAACTGCCTTGTGATCCTTTGGGGATTGGTACTGGTGGACTAGATCTCAGCCTTTTTCTGCTAAGACACTTGATGGATGGTCTTTTAATAAAAAACCCAGAGCCAGATAATCAGGGTGAAAGCTGAAAGATCAGAGAAGCAGAGCAGCCGCTAGTTCTTACCTCTTCAAAATCCTCAGCGTAAAGAGAGTGAGTTCCTGTTTCCTCACACCTTATATACCTTTCTCTGCCCTGCCATATCACTTCCTGCAATTAAAGGTTTCCGAAGCAAACGCATGAGATCTCAAGTGCTGGGATTAAAGGTGTGTGCCACCACTGCCTGACCTCTGTGTCTAATCTAGTGGCTGGCTCTGTCCTCTGATCCTCAGGCAAGTTTATCAGGGCACACAATACTTCACTGTAGCTAAAGGTTTCCTGCCTGGCCCACAGTCAGGATAAATCTTTTTCACCTGCCAGTCCCACAGCCGCTCAGACCCAACCAAGGAAACACAGAGACTTCTATTGCTTATAAACTGTATGGCCATGGCAGGCTTCTTGCTAACTGTCCTTATATCTTAAGTTATCCATTTCCATTCCTCTATACCTTGCCACATGGCTCGTGGCTTACCAGCATCTTTACATGCTGCTTGTCCTGGCGGTTGCTGGCTGGCAGGCAGTCTCCTTCTGCCTTCCTGCTCTTTTAATTCTCTCTGTTAGTCCCGCCTACTTCCTGCCTAGCCACTGGCCAATCAGTGTTTTATTAGCAACACATTTGCCATACAGAACATCCCACAGCACTTCACCACACTCCTAATTGCTTGTGTGTGTAACTCAAGAGACAATGGCTTAGATATAGTAGGTTGAGAGCTTTTTTGCACCATTTCTGCCTTCTATAATGCATGGCATGCCACTGTGCAGCATGGTTGAGAAGCACTACCTTTATGGTGTCAGACGCCAAGGCAAGTTGCATGGTCTGAGGTGTGAAATGTGTAAGTCACCCACTGAACTTGTTCTTCATTGCATTTTACCCTGTAAGGTCTTTTCCATTAAGATGGGAATGTGTGTTCAGGTATCCCTCTTGGGGATTGTGTAGGCATCTCAAAAATCAGTGTTTTCTTTTAAATTTTTTACAGGGCCTCAAGCTTGCAATCCTGTATTTGTAGTCTCCCAAGTGTTTGACTTACAGGAGTCTGTTACTGTTTTTAAAGTTTAGCTTATCTACACTGAATGTACACACTGTCTTGAGTGACTGCCTGTTCCTAGTCCCTTGGGTCATTTACTAGCAAACCTGAGCTCTCTGTACTGGCCTTACACCTCCTCTCCTTCATCAAAAGGAACTTATTTTTGTGAAAAAACCCTAAAATTGTTTTTCTCTCTTTTAGAGAAGATGCCAGAACCTCAAGGCCAAGGGGATCTTGTTTGTGGGGAGTGGAGTCAGTGGTGGTGAGGAAGGGGCTCGGTATGGGCCATCACTCATGCCAGGAGGGAACAAAGAGGCATGGTGAGTATCATCAGCACTACATGCATTGCGGCACAGGACCAGCCTGGTGTGAACAGGACGGGGAGATGGTTCTGTGCTTGGTCTCCACTGTGGACATGGAGGGGTTAGATCTGGGAGGCATTGGGCACGTTCTATCATGCAGACATTTTGTTCTTATGTCACATAAGTGCTTGCTTTCCTCTAGCCTCTGTCCTGTCAGAGCTGCCTTAGCCCAGTCCTAAGCATTGACTTTGCAGGTGTCGGGTTTGGGGGTCTTTTCTTTGGTAGAGGGTGGAATAGTGAGGGGAAGGTCTTAGAGGTTACTGTGAATTAATAGTGAGGGTGGGATGGAATGAAGAGTTGTTTTTGCTCCAGATAAGAACATCTCTAAGGCACTGCACGGTCCTGGCTTTCCTCTGATCCAAATGTGCAGAATCATGTGGTACCTGGTAACAGACACCCAGATGGGGAGGGTGTCTTTAAAGATGCTCTTGTTTTGTTTGGGTTGGAGTCATGGCTTGTTCTGATAAAGAGATGGAAGATTCTTCTGGTGCTTTGTGGGGACCAGGGTAGTGAGATGCTGGGATGAAACCCAGGGCGTTGTGCATGTTAAACGTGTGCTTTACCACTGAGCTACATTCCTTGCCTCTCTTCCGTGGTGCTTCTGCCTTGCCTTTTCCCTTGTGTTGACTCGGGTGTTCTACAGCCTCCACTCTGAGGCCCACACACAGGGTATGAGGTGCACACTTTTCTGCAGTCCAGACTAGAGTTTCTCTGGAAAGTTGAGCATTACTCTTACAGCAGCGTTCTTGAGCATTGACCTGAAGGCTCAGGCCTTCTCTTTGTTAACTGAACTATACTTCCCTCTTCCACAGGCCCCATATCAAGACCATCTTCCAAGCCATCGCTGCAAAAGTAGGAACTGGAGAACCCTGCTGTGACTGGGCAAGTTCTGGGCTCCCCTTTGACAACGCACACAGCTGAAGAAAGACCACCTTGTCCCAGTGGTTAGCTCTGTGCTATAAGCTTCTCAGTCCAAGTCACTGCCCAGCTGGTCCCCGAAGCACATACCTGTCTGTCACTGTCCCCTAACCAGTCCTTCAGGGCCTGGAGGTTAATGTGTTGAAGCAGCTCCTCAATCTTACCAAAAGGAGGACTTCAGAACTAGGAGCAGGGAAGTGAGGAGTCCTTATAGCTATTTACTTCGTGGTCAAAGAATGCTGAAATTAAAGTGGGTCTGCTGCCTTGTCACATCTGATGTCTCACGCCACGAGGATCTAAGAATCTCTTTGCATAGCCTGGGTTTTGGGTTTTCTGTACTTGGATGTTCACCAAAGCTCAGGAATCTGGCCTTAGGCACTTTCCCTCCTGTTTGGTGTTGCTGTGAGAATAAATATCCCTAGGATTCTTTGTTAAGTGCTGGTGTGACCTGGGACAGATCCCTGCAGGAGGAGTTGTCAGAGAAATCCCCAGGCTTTTGGTCTCTATGCTCTCACCAGCTTTTCTTCCTCTTCCCTTTCCTTTAATTTTACTTTCTTTTCTTTTTTCCCTTTCCTTCCTCTTCCCCTTCCATTTTCTCTCTCTCTGTCTGTCTCTGTCTGTCTTTGAGTTATAGTTATCTATCTCGTGTATATGTGTGGGAGAGTTCGAGGCTGCATGTGGAGGTCAGAGGACAATTTGTCGGAGTTGGTCTTCTCCTCCCACCATGTGTGTGCTGGGATCAAACTCAGGTCTTCAAGCTTGGCAGCAAGTAGCTTTACCTGCTAGACCATCTGACCGTCCCCAACGCTTAGTGTCTCCTCACTGTGTAGCCCAAGCAGACCTTGGGCCCTCAGTCCTCCCTCTCAGTCTCCTGAATTACAGACCAGTGCACCACCACACCTAGCTCCCTTTTTTATACCTGTTATTTTCTATGCTCACTTTGTTATTTTAGTAATGTGTATGATTAAGAGTAGGGATAACGTAAGGACCCAGGCTTGTGGGCATAAGGGGAACCCTCCCACTGACCTTCCAGCTTTGGTGACTGCCTTTCCCCAGGGGTCAGTGTCAAGTTCTGTCATCCTCTGCTAAGGTGGTCAGAGGCTGTGATGTGAAAGCTGCCCAATCTTTCCAGTCTTCTTAGTCTATGAGACTCCTTCCTTGATGGCAGAGCACTACCGTTAGAGTGCAGTGACGGTAACTTCCTTTTAACCCCCTCTAGGACAAAGTCAAAAGGAGAAACCAGCTTGCACTTGTGGATCTTGACAACTCTGGCTGCAGAGTTGACTGCTGTGGGCTGAAGTTGGGTTCAGGCCCTAAGAATAAATGGTAGAGACTGTAAGCAGTGACCCTAGGTTCATTCACTGCTGGAGCAGCAGGAAGGGTGAAGTAAGATGTCCTCATCCTGCACAGTTAGTGTCCAAATCGAAGGGGCAGGCCGGTGATGGAGGAAGCTCTGTCTGATAGAAACATCACAGCATCGCTACAGCAGCGACTGCCGGGAAGGACTGTCCCCGCTGCTCTACCATGGAGACAGCTCCCCGTGACTGCACAGCCAGAGCCGTGAAGGGCTTGGCTCTGCGGACCTTGTTCTTGTTCCCTGCCCATTAGGCACTTTTCAGAACCTGGCTTCCCAGGTAGCCTTTCTAGAGGGCAGAATGTCTTGCTCAGAGTAACCCAACTGAAAGACCCTCCTTAAATTTCCCATGATAAATTGATAAACTGGTCAACTGGATACATCCTGCTAGCTTAGCAAATACCTTGCCAGTGATGGGACCATGAGAGAATGCATTTCTGGACTTAAAAGGTGAAGGTGATACCTTGGTAGAAGGGCATTTTACCCTCAGTAGCTGTTAGAATGACTGTTTACTTTTGTATCTAGGAAAAATAGAAGTAATTCATTTTGACCAGCAATTGCTAGAAATGTGTTAACTTTAAGACCTGGAGACTTTAACTTGTGGCTGGAGTAGGGAGCTGCTTTTAGTAGTGAGAAATAGTGGGAAGTATAGGCAAAAGAGCTTGGGCGTGTTGGGAGGTTCCTATTAAAAAAAATCCTGTTTTCTCGCGGTATTTTTGTATGAGGCGGACCTTTCTGAGACTTCTCTTGTGTAGTCTATCGCTCTGAAGGCCTCTTGTTCTTATTGCCCTGACAGGTGGGAGACGAGGGGGCCGGGCACTTTGTGAAGATGGTGCACAATGGGATCGAGTATGGCGACATGCAGCTCATCTGCGAGGCTTACCACCTGATGAAGGATGTTCTGGGCATGCGGCATGAGGAGATGGCCCAGGTGAGTCCCAGGCAGTCTCCACCTGGGAATCACTGCTCAGA
The DNA here is from genome assembly GCA_902168425.1 of Peromyscus attwateri. Lineage (NCBI taxonomy): Eukaryota > Metazoa > Chordata > Mammalia > Rodentia > Cricetidae > Peromyscus > Peromyscus attwateri. Next base: position 7,347 of record CABHPP010109189.1, read on the forward strand.
TGAGGGAGAACTTGCTACTGACAATTGATACTTCCTCCTTCCTGTTGGCCTGGCTGTCTGGTGGCCCGCATGGACTCAGCCTAATGTAAGGGAAGCGACGGTAATGGCATCATAAAAAGTGATAGCCAGCCAAGAGGCAGTAATCATGGTCAGCAGTTAGTGAGCCATGCTTTGTCAGACACTGTGTGTCACCTCATCCATGCCCCTCCCCCTGGAACCCTGGCCTTAGGCATGGTAGACAAGTCCTCTGTCACAGAGCCCATCCCAGTCCTTACTCTCTGACTCCTACCTTTGCTCCATAAGTGAGGTAAGTAGCTGTCTTTGTTGACCAAGCTAGGATTAGGCTCTGGAAGTTACTCAAAATAGTTCGTCCCAGGGGCGGGGGAAATAGCTCAGCAGTTGAGAGCACTTGGTACTCTTGCAGAAGACCGGGTAGGGTTCCGTTTCCAGAACCCTAGTGGAGGCTCACAGTCATCTATAACTCTTGTTCAGGGTATCTGATGTCCTCATCTGACCTCTGTGGGCCTTGTATACAGGTGGTGCATATGAATACATGCAGGCAAAACACCCAAACAAGAGAAATAAACAATTGATAAGCAATAATAAATCTTTTAAAAAAAATTAAGTTCATCCCAGTGGGGGAACACAAGCACTTCCCTAACATTTTATTATGACAATATTCGAACACTGAAAAACCTCACTGTCTACACGTGTGTGCACACCACCTGGATCCTACCATAGCATTTCCCTGCACTTTGCCACCCGTTGTCCAGCCCCATACTGTTTCATCCTGCATGGAGACATTCCCAAGTAATCTGTAGGAAACAGGACCTTTTCCCCAATACAGCATCATTAGATAAACATTGAATTACAAACATAGGCAAATCTGTTTTACCAATCATTTTAAGAATCTTCTATTTATTCTTTGACAATTTTATACTCATAAAGTGTATCTTGATCATACCCACCCCAGCCTTCCCATTCTACTCCCCTCCAACACCCTTTACCTCCATGATGTCCCCCTCCTCCCTCATGTGTCTCCTCTCTCTCTCTCTCCCTCTCCCTCCCTCTCACTCTCCCTTCCTCCCTCCCTCCCTCCGTCCCTCCCTCCCTCCCTACTGGCTCTAACCCCTGCCGCCTGCTAGAGCAGTGGCCCGGGTTTGCTGGCTTTGTGGGTCTTGCGCAGGTCAACAGCTGAGTTGAGTTCATGAGGGCAGCAGCCATTTTAGGTTGGGGTCCTGAACTGATTACGGAGTAGAAGAGTCGGTCTGAGCAAGAATGTATGCTTGCCCTTCGCTGCGTCTGTGATGTGACCAGCTCTGTAAGCTCCATGTAGAGTCGTGTGTGTGTGTGTGTGTGTGTGTGTGTGTGTGTGTGTGTGTGTGTATGTGTGTGTGTGTACACGCACACAGAGCTGGGGATTGACCAGGCCTCATGGACTGTCACTGAGCTTCACCTCCTGTCCCTGACCCTCACTTATCTTGGCAGCTGCTTGTCTCACAGGCTTGGCCTTGTTCATTCTAAAACATTTAACTTAGTTTTCATTATTTTTGTTTGTATTTAATTTGTTTACATAATAATGTATTCCTACAACGAAAGTGAGTGCTTTACTATATGCAAGACATTGTTCTAAGTCTAAGACAGTGAAGGACTGGATATAGCTCAGAGGTAGTGTGTAGCCAGTCATGTGTAAGGTGCTTGCTATATGAAAGCATGTAACAGTGAAGATAACTAAAGTGTTTGCCTCAGGAGCTTGAAGACAAACAATAATAGTGAATATAGAGTTTAAAACTAGTAATCATTATTGTAGACCAAAGCAAGCTGGGAATAAGAGGCAGGTTTGGTTTGGTTTTGGATTTTAGATTTCTTTTTTTTTTTTAAGATTTATTTACTTTTATGTGCATTGGGTGTTTTGCTTTGTTTTGTCTGTATGTATGTCTGTGTGAGTATACCAGATCCCTTGGAACTGGAGTTACAGTCGTGAGCTGCCATATAGGTGCTGGGAACTAAACCCAGCTCCTCTGGAAGAACAGCCAGTACTCTTAACCACTGAGCCATTTCTCCAGCCCTAACAGACAGGTTTTATTTTGTTTCCTATCTTTATTTTTGTGGTACTGGGGTGGAACTCAGGGCCTCCTGCTCACTAAGTTTGTGTTCCACTACTGAGCCACATCCAGTCCCAAGAGATGGATTTAGAGAGGGCAGGAAGGTGACAACAAGCATGGACCCTAATGAAGTGAGGAGCTTGGCTCCATGGAGAGGGCAGTTCCAGTGGTGAGAAGTTGAACCACCAGGCTGACACTCAACACAGCTGCCTGACCTGGTGGGCGTGGCTCAGCAGTGGGAGCACCACCTGTGGAGACAAGGATTCAACAGATGAGCCAGGGTGCCCACATAACCCACCCCACCTTCTCTTCTATGTGTAGGCATTTGAGGAGTGGAACAAGACAGAGCTGGACTCCTTCCTGATTGAAATCACCGCTAATATCCTTAAATTCCGGGACACTGATGGCAAAGAGCTGTTACCAAAGATCCGGGACAGCGCTGGGCAGAAGGGCACTGGGAAGTGGACCGCCGTCTCAGCACTGGAGTACGGCATGCCTGTCACGCTCATTGGTAATGTTGCACCTTTGGCCTGTGCCTTTGGTCCCACTGCTCTGGCCCTGCTGTCCTTCTGGACTTGTACTCCGGATAGGTGTTGGAGGCGGTCTTTGGCCCAGCTCAGGTGACAGTGCACCTTTTCCTCTTTCTGCACATGGGAAACTGTCTGCTTATGGGCTCCAAGGTAAATGGAAGTTACTGCCCTTTCTGTGTGGTTTTAACGTTGGCATATTTTAACATTTGACTCAGGTATAGTCAGTAACCTAAGACCTTTGTCCAGTTGGTTCTTGAGATAGTCTTGATAAGTAGCCCAGGTTAGCCTTGAATGTACATCTTCCTTTTTTTTTTTTTTTTGGTTTTTCGAGACAGGGTTTCTCTGTGTAGCTTTGCGCCTTTCTTGGAATTCGCTCTGGAGACCAGACTGGCCTCGAACTCACAAAGATCCACCTGCCTCTGCCTCCCGAGTGCTGGGATTAAAGGCGGGCGCCACCACTGCCCAGTATTGAATGTACATCTTCTTGCCTTAGCCTCCTGAGTGCTGGGAGTGCAGGCATGCCTGGCTTTTGGGGCTTGTTTGTTGTTTTGCTAAGATTTCTGTAATGGGTCCAGTAACGAAAGTTCACAGACTAACACATTTTGTTTATGTAGTCAACATTTACTAATATTTTACAGGTTCTGCCCACAGATACTGGAAAAACAGGGCATAACCTAGGTTCCTTCTCATTTAGAAGAAAACCACTGTGCACGTCACTTTCTATTAGTGGACTACACATCCAGCTCAGAGATAGAAGGCTGGGGTATGGGTCAGTTGGTAGAGTGCTTGCTTAGCTCTGGATTTGATCCCTGGCACTGCAAAAAACCAAACCCAGAAAACAAGAGAATAAGAAACCAAAAACTGGTTATGGACTTGTTTGTTGTTGTTTTGAGACAGAGTCCTGTGTCTGTTTGTCCCTGTAGCCCAAGCTGGCCTGGAACTCATGGAGATCTGCCTGACTCTGCCTCTTGAGTGCAAAAACTGGTTCTTTAAGAATAAAATTAAAGCCGGGCGTTGGTGGCGCACGCCTTTAATCCCAGCACTCGGGAGGCAGAGGCAGGCGGATCTCTGTGAGTTCGAGGCCAGCCTGGTCTCCCAAGCGAGTTCCAGGAAAGGTGCAAAGCTACACAGAGAAACCCTGTCTCGAAAAACCAAAAAAAAAAAAAAAAAAAAAAAAGAATAAAATTAAAAGCCAGGAGGTGAATCTCTGTGAGTCTGAGGCCAGTGTGGTCTATAGAGTGAGTTCTAGGGCAGCCAGGGCTACACAGAGAAACCTTGTCTTGAAATACAAACAAACAAATAAACAAAAAAAGAATAAAATAAAAGGAGCTGAGTTCAAACCCTGAGACCCACTTGGTAGAAGGAGAGAACCAACCCCTGCAAGTTGTCTTCTGACCTCCATATGAATGCCATAGCATTCACATGTCTACACACACAGAGAGAGAGAGAGAAAGAGAGAGAGAGAAGAGGGAGAGCGAGAAATAATGTAATAAAAAAGGAATAATACGCTAGGCACAGTCTGCTCCTGTAGCCATAGTTACTCAGGAAGCTATGACAGGAAAGTTACTTGAGCCTAGGAGCTCAAGATCATCCTGGGCATGTGTGTAAGTGGTGTGCATGTGTGTTCATATGAGTATATGTGTGGGTGGACATTCCCATGCATACAGATGTGGAGTCCAGAGGTCAGCATCCGCTGTCTTCCTCAGTCACTCTTTACCTTTATTTACTTACTTTTTTTTTTTTTTTTTCCGAGACAGGGTTTCTCTGTGTAGCTTTGCGCCTTTCCTGGAACTCATTTAGTAGCCCAGGCTGGCCTCGAACTCACAGAGATCCGCCTGGCTCTGCCTCCCAAGTGCTGGGATTAAAGGCGTGCGCCACCACCGCCCGGCTACTTACTTATTTTTGAAACAGAGTCTCTTCATTGAACCTGGACCTCACTGATTGGCTAGGGTAGCTGGTCAGCCAGCTATGGGGACCACTGGTCTCTGACACTCCTGGGCTATGATCATAGTTATATGTGGCCACCTCTTGGCTTTTTTACACAGGTGATGGGGACCTTGTATGACAAGCACTGTACCGACTCTGTCTTTTTTCTTAAAGGATAGAATGCCCCTCTGCCAAGATTGGAAAGAGTGAGCCAGGTGCTGACAGAAATCTTTGCTCCTGGTGGAATGGTTCTTCTGTAATAACGCGGCTTTTATGTTTACTTTTCCAGATACAGATGTCTCTCCCTCTTTCTCCTCCTTTATTTTCTGATTAGTCATGCCTCACCCTGTGTTAGACATTTGGGGCAGGGCAGAGGTGTGTGTGTGTGTGAGTATGTGTGTCCTGAACAAGTAAGAGGAAGTTGGCTGCATTTTGGCCAGTCCCGGTGTGCTGTGTGCAGCGAGCATCTACCCATCACTGACTCGGCTACATTAACAGCATTATTGTCCTCAGCTATAGACTGGGCTCCCTCCCACCAAGCTGGCTGGATGTGGTCCTTCCCTTCCTAATGAAAAGAGGAAGGGCACAGTCTCAGTCCGGCTCGCTGTATGACTGGGAGGGTTTGCCACACTTGCTGTTGCACAAATGTCAGTCATGCTGCAGGGAAGGAAAGGGGTTGGGTAAGAGCAAGAAGACATCTCCTTCTTGCCTTGTTCTCTGGTGATGGCTAGTACCCCTTCCCCAAAAGTGCCATGTTAGTTGTTAGTCCCAGAGATTCGACCCATTTTGTTTGGAGGAAAAGAAAATTCATTCATCTGAAATAAATTGAGCAACTGGCCTGTCACAAGGGTGGTTTGTGAAAGCATTAAATGTCTTAATGTATTGTATTGAAGGATATTGTGAAACCAGTGGTTATGGATATTGAAAACAGCTGGGGGTGGAGAGATGGCACAGCAGTTAAGAGCACATCCTTCCCTTTCAGTGATTGGCTTCCCTGTACCCACATCCAGTTGATCCAACCCATTGTAACTCCAGTGCCAGGGACATCTGACTCCTGGCCTCTGAGGGCACTTGCGTGCATGTACACACACACACACACACACACACACACACACACACACTTAAAAATAAATCTTACAGCCGGGCGGTGGTGGCGCACGCCTTTAATCCCAGCACTCGAGAGGCAGAGGCAGGCGGATCTCTGTGAGTTCGAGGCCAGCCTGGGCTACCAAGTGAGCTCCAGGAAAGGCACAAAGCTACACAGAGAAACCCTGTCTCGAAAAACCAAAAAATAAATAAATAAATAAATAAATAAATAAATAAATAAATAAATAAGTAGATAAATAAATAAATAAATAAATCTTACAAAAAAAAAAATACACACACTAAGCCTGGGGCAAGTGAGGTAGCCTAGGAATTAAGAGCACTTGTTGCTCTTGCCTAGGATCTGGGTTTGGTTCCCAGCACCCACATGGTTGTTAGCTGTGGTCTGGAACTCCAGTTCCAAAGGATCTTATGCCCTCTTCTGGCCTCTGAGGGTACTGCATGCAGGTGGTACATAGCCACATGAAGGCAAAACACCCATACACATAGAAATAATAAATTAAAAATCATTTTTTAAAGCTGGGCATGGTGGTGGTGAATTCAAGGCCAGCATGTTCTACATAATGAGCTCCAGAACAGCCAGGACTAAGACCCTGTTTCAAAAAAACAAACACTCAAAAAATAAATCAACTTTTTTGGGGGGAGGGGGTGGTTTTGAGACAGGGTTTCACTGTGTAACAACCCTGACTGTCCTAGAACTCACTCTACAGACCAGACTGGCCTTGAACTCATCAATCTGTCTGCCTCTGCCTCCCAAGTGCTGGGATTAAAGGTGTGCGCCACCACCACCCAGCCATGTATCTTTGAGTCACACTTAAAAATTTATTTTCTCCAGTGGCCAGGCAGTGGTGGTGCACACCTTTAATACCAGTAGATCTCAGGAGGCAGATCTCTGTAGTGAGTTCGAGGCCAGCCTGGTCTATAGAGCTAGTTCCAGGACAGCCAAGGCTACATTTAAAAAAAAAAAAACTCTGTCTTGGAGAAAAAAAATTTTTTTTCAAATCAGGTATGGTACACATCTCTAATCCCAGCAGTTGGGAGGTAGAGCCAGGGGGACCAGGGGATCAAGGCCATCCTCTGCCACATAGTAAGTTTGAGGTAGCTTGTACTTTGTGAAATTCTGTCTCACAACAAAATTACTTTCTTCTAGATAGAAACTGAAATTTTGCTCTTGGGTTAATATTGAGTAACTATGTGTAATTATTGCCTTACCTCTATTTCACCTTAAAACTTCCCCTTGAGTTTCAGGTTGGTCTTTATGGTTGAATGCATTCGTGTTAGGAGGCTAACTTAAAGGTTTTAGTTGTGGAATTGACTCTTCAGAGCTCCTAACCCAGGTTACATTTGGGCTAAAGCGCCCAGCTCTTGGTGGAGGTTGGATCTCTCTCATCCCTGCTCACACCCCTTTCCTCAGGTTTCAGGGGTTGGTCTTAAGGATCTCTGACTGATGCCAGGTGGTGGTGGCACACACCTTTAATCCCAGCACTTGGGAGGCAGAGGCAGGTGGATCTCAGTGAGTTCAAGGCCAGCCTGATTTACAAAGTGAGTTCCAGAACTGTTTGTTACACAGAGAAACCCTGTCTCAAAAAACAAACGAAAAAAGGATCTCTGGTCCTCTTGGTGCGTGTTAGCTCTGTCTCTCACCCCTGCTCTGGCTGTGCACACCCCTTTTCTCTGGTTTCAGGTGTTGGATCTCTGACTGGCTCTCTCTTCCCCACGTAGGAGAAGCCGTCTTCGCTCGGTGCTTGTCCTCTCTGAAGGAGGAGCGAGTTCAAGCCAGCAAAACGCTGAAGGGCCCCCAGCTGGTCCAGCTGGAGGGCAGTAAGGAGTCATTCCTGGAGGACATTCGAAAGGTGGGCAGCCCCTAGCTTTGGGCTCTGGTCCAGGGAAAGCTTGTGGGGGTTGTAGAGATCCTCCACCCTGTTCTCATTTCCAGCCTTTCCCTGTACTGTCTCCCCCTCTGGGGTCTCCTCTGAGGGCAGAGTGAATCTGGGAGGTGGATGTGGCTATTCCACTAACCACAGCTCTGAAGCCTGGTGTTGCTTTCTAGGCCCTCTATGCTTCCAAGATCATCTCCTATGCTCAAGGCTTTATGCTGCTCAGACAGGCAGCCACTGAGTTTGGATGGACCCTCAATTATGGAGCCATTGCCCTCATGTGGAGAGGGGGCTGCATCATCAGAAGGTAAGGGAGAGGTGAACTCAGGGCTGCTGGCACAGGGCCCAGACAGTGCTTGCATTTTCCTGTGACTGGGAGAAGCCGTCCTGTCACTGAACACTGGCAACAGCGTGGGTTACATTGGCACAGCTCACTTTTGTCTCATGTAGCCCCCCTTTGGTATCGGCGTCCACACCTTAAAACAACTGTAGTTCAGAAGTATTTGGGGAAAAAATGAGTGGGGGGTGGGGGCACACCTTTAGTCCGAGCACTCCCATGGCAGAGACAGGTGAATTTCTGTGAGTTCAAGGCCAGCCTGAGCTACATAGTTCTAGTACAGTTATGGCTACGTAGAAAACCCCTTCTCAAAAAACAAATAAACAAAATGTATACAATACTTGCTAGGCCCTGGGCTCTGCCACCAGCACCAAAAAAAGGTTCTGAACATTTAGATACTATTTTCTTAGCACTGTTCCCTAGGCGGTACAGTGAAGCTGCTTTATGTAACATTTACATTATAAGCCATCTAGAGATGATTTAAAATAGACATAGTTTGTGTAGGTAACTTAAAATACCAGTTATTTCTCTGTGGGAGGCACTACAGGTGCCAGGCACATGTGGAGGTCAGCAAAACTTGTAGGAATTCTGCCAGCTTCTAAGTCTATCTATCCCAGTTATCCATTCTGGGACTGGGAAAATTCACAGGATGAGTTCAGGGACCCACTGGACCTACTGTGAGTCTGGCTTTAGCCAAAACTCCCATAATCTGACCTCCACAAACCCCCACTTTAGCTGGAGGGCCACAATGCTTCTTGGGATCTCCCAGAATTAATGTCACTTCAAAACTGCATTCAGGGGCCTCAGCAGAGTCTGTTCTCCCTGGCCGCCAGCGTAGTTCCCCTTGTGAAAGGCTGTAGGTCCCGCTGAGGAAGGACTGGAGACAGGCTAACAGTAAAACTCTTAGGTAATTTATCAGTGTCCTTCCTCGGGGACCTGGCTGTTCCTGCAAGGGATTCTAGGTCTGAAAATTGGTTTATGAGCTGAGATTCCATCTTGCTGTGGTCCGGTGTAGCCTTTCTTTCCTTTGTTTGAGCATTTTCTGCTTCTTATCTATTCCATCCCTGGAAACACCACTGATGGCCAGTGTCGAAGGTCCACAAGAGTCATGCCACCATAAAATCACTTCACTGTGCTGCCATTACAGGTCAGGCCATTATGGTCATTGCCTGTCCTGCCCATTACGATACCTACACTCACCTTCAGTACTCTCCTTCTACCTTGTGGTACCTGGGGGGCTTTAGGGTTGGTCGTAGCCCCCTTTACCCCTGAGCTGTGTCACTGGCCCATTAAATACTAGGCTGTTTTATGAGGGGCTTGAGCACCCACGAATTTTGACTGAACCCATCCCCTGTCCACACTTGAGGGACAACCCAGTCTCTCCAACTGGATCGTCTATACCACATCCTGCAAGTAGCTCTGTGAGGAGTATCCTGGCCTTGGACTTGTCTCCTAGGGCCCACTTCCTTTTTTCTTTGATAGGGGTTCTCACTTAGCCCAGGCTGGCCTTGAGCTTTGAGCTTTGATCCTTCTGTCTCCACCTCACTCTCTGTACTAAAAAAAATAAAATAAAATAATTTTTTTTTTTAAATATTTCTTATGGGGCTGGAGAGATGGCTCAGCAGTTAAGAGCACTGGCTTTTCTTCCAGAGGATCCAGGTTCAATTCCCAGCACCCACATAGTGGCTTACAACCTCTGTAACCCTAATCCCAAGGGGTACAGTGCCCTCTTCTGGCCTCACTGGCCACTGTATGCACCTGGTACACAGACACACACACACTTCATGCATTTGAAGGGTCGTACACGTGAACCACAGTTGTGTATAGAGATCAAAAGACCATTTGTGGGGGTTGATTTTTCTCTTTGCACCATGTAGGGCCAGAAATGAATTCAGATGGTCAAATACCTTTCCCTGCTGAGTCACCTCGTTGGCTCCTCTGTACTTCTAAACGTTATTCTGGTAGCTCTGAGGGGTGGGGTGGGGTGTGAGAAATGTGACTTTGCATCTCTGTAGAGTGTGCAGTGCTTGTTATTTCCAGACGTTCAGTCTGCTGCTGTTTTAAGATTGATTTCTTGCAAACTATTTCAGTGTATTTCTGGGAAAAATTAAAGATGCATTTGAACGAAACCCAGAACTTCAGAATCTGCTGTTAGATGACTTCTTTAAGTCAGCAGTTGACAACTGCCAGGTATGTGGTTGGCAGTGGGTGGTGCTGGGCTCTCTGGGTTTCATTCAGCAGCATTGATGCCTGTGGAGTCTGTTGTGTAGACTGGAACTTCAGTGTCTCTGGGGCAGACCCAGCCACTGACCTTCTACTCTCTGTGCTCAGGACTCCTGGCGGCGGGTGGTCAGCACTGGGGTACAAGCAGGCATTCCCATGCCCTGCTTCACTACTGCCCTCTCCTTCTATGATGGGTATAGACATGAGGTGCTGCCAGCCAACCTCATCCAGGTGAGCTTGGGAGCGGTTGGTACCCTTTACCTTGGTTGGTTCCTGAGGGCTGTGTGCCTACGTATCACCCTAACCAACCAACTGCATTCTTTTCCTAGGCTCAGCGGGATTACTTTGGGGCTCACACCTATGAACTCTTAGACAAACCAGGAGAATTTATCCATACCAACTGGACAGGCCACGGTGGCAGTGTGTCATCCTCTGCATACAACGCCTAGTAGGACTGTAGCTTCGCCCTCCCTCCCACCAACAGGACAGTCCCTGTGGCACGCAGCACTCCTCTTTGCCCTAGTTCCTGCTCAGATCTTTTAGCCAAGTGTTGGCTGTGATTGCTGAAGAAGTCACCAAGGTCTGTTGTCTGGTAGTTCTGACACCATGCACTCCACCTCGACCTTTTGCATTGCCCAGGAACCGACCTCGTGCGCCACTGCGTGCCCGCTCCCTGACTGAGCTGGGCCATGTGGGTCACAGGGGATGGATGTGTGGATTGTACAGCCTGGACTGTGGATCATGTGTGGGTTCTGTTGTCCTCCACTCAGTAACAGCTATAGAGTTACACTGCTGCACGGTTTCTGGGCGTGCCTGGACGTAACAGCTGCTTGTTCCGTGGGCAGAGGTCTGTGCTGAGTTCACTGTGTGGGAATTGATTGGTTTTCCTTTAGCCTTATTCATTTTTGACTCTGTTTTGTTTTGTTTTCTCGCTTTTTAAAGACTTCAAATTACACAGGACACATTAAGTTGAGGGTAACGATTAAGTCTGGAGGGAGGTGAGGAGGCACCAAGGAGTAGGGGGACAGGGCTCTCGTGTTGTCTCGTCTTGCTGGGCACAGTAGGTGCCTGGATGTTCATGGAACATCGACCCCACCACACACTGGTAATAAACTTTGTAGACTGGCTTGGTCCTCTTTGTGTTCTCTTCTGTACCAGATCCGTCTGGGTCCCACCCTGGCCTGCCATGGATTTTGAGTGCCCTCAGTCTCCTGAACCAGACTTTCCATTTGTCTTGTTTACTGATGGCCTTACCTGGCCTGCGGCCATTGAACTGTGTTAAGCCAGCGGTGAACTCCACTCCGTGATGATTTTTTCTGGACTGATTTAGAGTCAGTCCCAAGAGGGGCCTGAGAGCAGAGCAAACAATGCCTGTTTGGACAGCTGGCAAGTCTCATCCGTCTCTGGTTCAGTCTCGGGAGCTGCAGGACAGGCAGAGCTATGTGGGAAAGCAGCTTTTCATCAAATCCTCCTGCCTCAGGCCTCCTGGAGTACAGGGTGCATCTCTACCCCTCTTCCTAGATGTGAGGGCCAGGCCCACCTGCCCCTCCAGACCCCACTTATAGACTAAGGACTGTGAAAGGCGCTCCTCTGAGAGACAGGTGGATGCCTGGAGAATAGAGCAAATCCTCAGGAGAAATGAGGATGAAAACCTAAGACCAGGAGCCAGGAAGCTCAACTCAGCCCTTCCTAGTTCATCCTCCGAGAAGCTGTGGAAGGTAGGGTGGGTCTCTAACCCAGCCTAGTTCCTACTAGCTGTGTGCTGGGGAAATCGGGTCGTGCTCATGGTCTGTTTGCTCGAAGTAAAAGACGATCTCCAGTGATAACAGTAGCAGTTGGTCCTCAGCACCTGCACATGCAGCCACCGTGGAAGCTGATGTGGCCTGCCTTGTGTTGGTGGGGAGTTCACTGTGATAGATGTTCAGAAGGACTCTAGCCAGTGTCCTGTGCAGAGCACTGTATGTGTACCACTTAAGGACAGACTGGAGCTTCTCATACTCTACTGCCAGCACGATGCCCCCCTGGAAAGTGTCAAAAAGTGCTGGTCGGGGTGGAGCCCCGCATTCAGCATTTCCAACAAGCTCTCAGTTGGTGTCCATACCTGTGCATAAACACGAACCTACACAAAAGAAACCAAGAAGCAAAACTGCCAGGGGACTAATGTGCAATCTCATCAAGGCCAAGTAGTTAGATTTTAGATTCAGAGCCGTCCTGACAGCATTTTCCTCATGGACCCAAGCACGTTGCAGTGTGTTCATGTGCATGTGGAGGCCCATTGGTTTTTTTGACACGAGGTCTTTCTCACTGTGACCCAAGGCTCGCCCAATTCAGCTAGGCTGTCTGGCCAGTGAGCCCCAGGGATTCACCTGCCTCTGTCTCCCTCCCCAGACTGAGATTTCAAGCACATGCCTGGCACCTAATGATCTTTGCTTTTTTTACATGGGTTCTAATCCCGCCCCATCTCTTGCTAGCAGTGATTACAACACTTGCTGAGCATGAGTGAAGCCCTGTGCTCTGGCTCCAGCACTAACAAGGAAGCAGCAGGATGGCTCAGCAGGGAAAAGGCCAAGCCTGACCACCCAAGTTCAGTCTCTGGCCCAACTCCTGGAAGTTAACCTCTGACCTCCACATAGTGTGTGTAGTGGGCTGGGCATGATGACGCACTCCAGCGTGTGGGAGCTGGAAGATGGAGAGTTTAAGGCTCAGACCCCTTCCCTTCCTCCATGTAGGTAGAGTACTTGCCCACCATGCACGAGGCCAGGGGACACCTGCAATACAGGCCAGAAAAGAAAGACCAGGGAAGGGAGGGGGAAGGGTTTTGATTTTTGTTTGTTGGGATTGTTCGGCTTTTTGCAGTCTTTCTATGTAGCTCAGGCTAGCTTAGAACTCTTGATCCTTCTGCCTTGGCTTCCCAAGTGCTGGGATGATAAGCATGTACTAACAGGCTGAGCTGGAAGCTGTTTTGTTGTTTGTGTGACAATCTCCTGTGTTCCAGGCTGGCCTCAAATTCACACTGTAGCTGAGGATGGCTTTGAATTTGTTATCTTCCTGCCTTTACTTCTGAGTGTTGGCATTACAGATGTATGGCCCATGCCAGGTTTACAGAAGCACTTTGACTGTCAGGAGTCTTCATTAACTGCTGCCCACTGCAGAAGAAGCTTCTCTGGTCAAGGCTGAGAGCAGCACAGCCTATGGGTGTGCACATGGGTACTCAGAAGACAGTTTACCAACATGTCTATTTAGTAAAACTACAGAGGGCGGTTTTCCCCCAGAGCCTGTGACCTCCTGGGATTGTCTTCTTTTTAAATCACATTTATAATAACAGGCATTACTCTCCCAAGGCCTTTTTTTTTTTAAAGAACAAAGTTTTACTACTATGTAGCTCCTGGCTTGTCTGGAACTCTCTGTGTAAACCAGGCTGTCCTTGAACTTGCAGAGATCTGCCAGTACGCCTCCCAAACGCTGGGATTAAAAGGTATGTGTGAAGCCCAGGGGATCCAGTGCCCTTTTCTGACCTTGAAGGGCACCAGGCACACAGAACACATACATGCAGGCCAAACACCCATACAACCCATACACATAAAAGAAAGGAAATCTTAAAAAAAAAAGTTTACCGTCACCCTGAGCTATATAGCCAGTTCGAGGTGCATGCGACAACCCCGTCTCAAAAAACAATGGAGGGGGAGATAGGGAGAGGTAATAACCAGATCCTCTTGGGACCAGAAGCTCCTGTCGCTAACACACATCCTGCAATCTTCAGAAACTATCACTTGCCACTCACACCTCTTCTAGAGAGGAAGTTTTGCTGTGTCGCAGAGATGGGAGACCTGCACCTTGCTTGGGGTTTTCTGGACCTATGCAGGGCACGTACCTAAGACAGTGTGTGTCAAGCCTACACGCTCCACATGTTAGCAGACTTCTTACTCTGCTCTCCCTGGACTCGGGTGCCATCATCTCCAACTGCTAGATGAATTACAAGAAGTTAAGTTGTTCAACCACCAGTGGAACTTGAACCCTCGCCACCTGATGCCAAGGTCCAGCCAATGAGACTGTCTTACCTCTCCTATGTACAAACCAGATCCCCCTCCAGTCTTTGTCACATTAACTGCACACCTACTATGTGCCTGGTGGGTGCCATTTCCCAGGGGTGAGAGAAGCAGGAAATTCTGACGTGTTTGTTAGTCATTAGTGGAGACTGCTTTCCAAAACCGTACTTTACACTTCAATTTAAGGGAAAACCAGTAAGAAGTGCTATTGAGCTGATATTTGTGGTATCCTTTTTAATGCATGTCTTACTTGTGCTGAGGATGATGGGAAGTGAGCAGGGGGCTGGAGTGTGGACACGGCTCATCTGTGGTATCAAATCCAGCCTCTACCACTTCCAAGCAGTTTAATCCCATGAAGAATTCTTTTGTACTTGTAACAGTTTCTACTTGTGAAGGGGAGCTCACACTGGCCAATGAGAGGAAGTGAGCACCGAGGGTCTGAGGGGGTGCTAACTACAATATTCCAGCCAGGCGCTCCTGACCTGGATCATAATGGAACGATGGTGACATCTAGTGGCCAATCTAGGCTTCTGCACCATCAGTTAGAAATAGTTTCGAAGTACATATGCTGCCTCAGACCCAGCCTGTTCTTAGACTCTCAAACTCCACAGGTCACCACAATGATGTTCATTAACCCTGGGAATTGGCCACTTCAACACCAGACAGCATGCGGGGAACAAAGAGTGGGATGTACTGAGAAGTAAGTGTTTTGACAATTTTGCTTCCTTTTTTTCCCCCCAAGACAGGGTTTCTTTGTGCAGCTTTGCCTGTCCTGGAACTCGCTCTGTAGACTAGGCTCACCTAGAACTCACAGAGATCGGCTGCCTCTGGTGTGGGCCAGTTTGAGACAGTTTTGCTGAGTAACCCAAGCTGGCCTTGAGCTTGCTATTCTCCTGCCTTAGCCTAAGGTGTTCACCACCATCCTGGCTAACATAGATGGTTTTCACATAGGGAGACCCTGCTGTGGAAACTGGGGAGGCTAGGTTGATTAAGGCCTTCAGAGGAAAAAACAAAAACAAAAATAATCAAAACTCAATGACTTGTGGTCTTATTGCTGTAAAGAATGGAATCTTCCTCTAGATGGAGACAAACCCTTCTCTCCTCCCTCAGGAGGAACTACCCAGTGGGATAGTTCAGGGACCTGGGACACCGGAGGAAGGTGACTTCCTTAAGATTATGAGCTTTTCCTGTCCAGGAGCCCCTAGTGCCATCCCTACAGCTACCACGGGGTTGTGGCCGGTCCCCTTTCTGAGTCCTTACAGGGAACTGTTCCCTTCTGCCTCTCTTTCTGTGCTGGCCAGGGCCAAACTGGTGCTTCAGGCTTTCCTGCTCTTTTTCCAGCACTCGCTCCCTGTAGCTGATGAACCAGCCTGCCTCCATCTTAGGCTTGGAAGCCATCTTATAGTAAAGACACACTAGGTTCATTCCTGTGTAAACCTGTTTCTCAAGGACTGGGCTGTGCCCCTCCTGTGACCTGTCCCCGGAATGACAACCTTGTCTTTGCTTCAAAAAGTTGTTAGGACCATCTTGCAACCTTACCTTTGTTTCCGAAGATCATTTGACCGCCTTGTTGCGACCACCTTGAGGTCATGTCTTTGTTTCAGGAGGTCGTTATGACTACTTGTTAGGCTTATGTTCTGCCCCTGTAACCCTGCCTAGCTTGTCTGCCAAATCCTCCTTTTGGAAACCACCTGCCCTGAGCTATAAAAACCTTGTCTTTATCACATCCAGTGCTGATCCCTTGAACCCCACTAATTCATTTATCTAAGTTATTGTAATAGCAATAAAATAATAAAATATCTGGAGTCAGATACTGGGGTAAAAAAAAAAAAACTTGATAGATCCAAAGAGCAGCTGAAATATGATCAGCTGACCCTTCTCTCCCTTCTTCCCAGATCAAAAAGGCTATGTATCTCTCTACGTCCCTCCCTATCCAGGTTCTCCAAAATCTCTATGGCTAATTTCAGTCAGCCAATCGCCAACTCTGCACTCTGATTCAAGGTAAACTTTATTGGCAGTCTGAGTGTCAGTGTGACAAATCTCCTACAACACCCCACCGTTAGGGTGAAACAGCCTGTATACATGAACAAAAAAGCTTGTCAGTGGTCTTCTCACATGGCATTAGCATGGGGTTAGCGTAACATGGCAGGCTGAGGCCACGTGGCTGACTCCACAGGGAAATGTTGCCATTCTCTTTCTATGAGGTTTGCAGCTTGCCTGTCCTCAGGTTTCCCTTTTAAACACTAATACATCATCCTCAATTTCCTGTTTGTGTCTGTTTTTATTTTTTTATTTTTATTTTTTTTAGAGAGAGGGTTGCCCTGACTGTCCTGGAACTTACTCTATAGACCAAGCTGGCCTCAAATTCCTAGAGATCCACCTGCCTCTGCCTCCCAAGGCATACGAAACCACTGCCTGGCTAAATTTGTTTAAATTAAGAAACAAGAACTTGGGGCTGGAGAGAGGGCTCAGTGGTTAAGAGCACTGGCTTGTAGGCAGGGTTTTCCCATTCCAACTGCCCTGTCCCAGATAAACACAGAGAAGTTTAATTATAAAGGCTCAGCCAATAAATAGCTCAGGCGTATTACTAACTAGCTCTTACATTTAAATTAACCCATTTCTATTAATCTGCGTATTGCCACATGGCTCATGGCTTTACCTGTCCTCTAGCATGTCTTGCTTCCTGGGAGGCTGGCTTATGTCTCTCTAACTCCTCCCTTCTTTCCTTGAGCATTTTTAGTTTGGCTTTCCTGCCTAGCCTTATTCTGCCTTGCTATAGGCCTATCAGCTTTTTTTTTTTTTTTTTTATTAATCAATGAGAATAATACATAGTCACCGTGTACAGAAGGATTATTTCCACAGCACTGGCTGCTCTTCCAGAGGACCCAGGTTCAATTCCCAGCACCCACATGGCAGCTCACAACTGTGTAACTCCAGTTCCAGGGGATCTGACACCCTCACACCAATGCACATAAAAAAGAAAGAGAGAGAGAGAGAGAGAGAGAGAGAGAGAGAGAGAG
>CABHPP010109190.1:0-12550 GCA_902168425.1 Peromyscus attwateri
CCTTTCCTTTCCTTTCCCTTTCCTTTCCTTTCCTTTCCTTTCCTTTCGATACACGGTTTCTCTGTGTAGCCTTGGCTATCCTGGAACTCACATTGTAGACCAGGCTGGCCTTGAACTCACAGAGATCTGACTCCTGAATGCTGGGATTAAAGGCGTGTGTCACCATGCCCAGCTTGCTGCTAAGCTTTTTGAACTTCTGAGCCATCTCTTTAGCCCTCAGTTGCTTCTTCTTCTTTTTTTTTTTCAGTAAAAATAAAACAAAACAAGCGGAAGGTATTTGATCATGTCCATTAATTGGAGATGTTAACCATTGTCTAAATAAATGAGCACTTCTGTTTTCCTGCATAAAAATGTTTCCGTAGGCAGAGGGTGGCAGAGTATTCCTGTTCTCCTGTTCTCCAGGTGGAGCAGTTCCCTGTCCCTTCCTTTCCCTTCCCCCCGCCACCCCCCACAGGGCTGCTGGATGCAGTTAGATCATACATATGTAAGCACCCATTCACTGTACTGTGGCTGGTAATGCATTCTGCCCTTCAAAGACCAAGTTTTCTCCTTCATTGATGATGTCTTTTATTCTTTGTAATGTGGGAGGGGGAAATTATGCTTTTTATTTATGTGGAATAAAAGATTTACCTTTAACAAATGACTGCTTTTTTCCTTATAGTGCTTGCAGTATATTCATTGCATGGAATTTTAGTTTTAGCTTGAGATATTCTTTTCTTTCCTTTTAAAATAGTTGGTATCTCCAGTTATTTCAGAGCCCCGATTGTGCCTGTCTCGCTAGCAGTATTTCCAGTGGTGCTTCATTATTTCTGTGTGTTCCAGCTGTTTATGGAGTCTTTATGTTTCTCTGCATCTTTTTGTTTTATTTTTTGAGGTGTATACACACAGTTACACTTCATGGAGTTGCATCCCGCCAAGTCTCTATGTTCTTCTTGTGAAGAGGCAGAAAATCACCTCTCCCAAGAATTTCCATCTTCTGGCCAAGGGAACTGTGTCCTGAAGAGCTGTACACAGACGGGAGGCACCTTGTTTGCTTGCTCTGCTGCTAGAGCATTGATTTAATTAGAAGACAGGCTGTGGGTGGCCATGTGCAGACAAAGAAGCACCAGAGAGAGCCCACTTAGCCTGGGACAGTAAAAGTAAGTTACATTCTTTTAAAACACTTTTTGGAGTACTAATGCTGATTCTTGCCTTTAGTACTGAGGATCAACTTGTAACTTACTATGTTTACACATTAGGTAGGTACAGCTGTTCTTTCCCCAAGATTCTAGGAATCATGTCTGCTTTGTAGCACAAAGTACATGCTTAGTGGAAAAGCATTTTTTTTTTTTTTAAGAATAAGAAGAAAATCAAGCCAGTTATTAGATTTTAGTTTTAACTTTACTCTGTATCAAAATCCAAGTGAAAACACTTAACTGCAGACTGTGTCATGATTGGCTTTGTACTGATGGGAACATGAAGACTTTCTTTAGCTTTCTCTAGCCATTCTTGATGAGCTCTGTGGACCTCATCAGATGCTTCCTCTTGATGGAAGCTGTCTAGGGAATGTCTTCTAAGACTAGACCTAGCAGTTTCTGAGAAGCATGTAGCTTTGTGTGTGAGTTTTCATTTTTCTCTGGGTGTTGTTACTCTCAATATATTTCATTTGATATTCAGTTTTGAGCTGTTTAAACCAACTTATGGTATGATGGTAGAATTTTTGGTATTTCTGTTTTTTGACTGTGTGAAAGTAATTTATTTAACTTTGAGCATAAAATATGCTGTAGTTTTGTATTCATGGATATAATTAGACTTATTGGTTCTGGGAATTGCAGTTTAATCATTTTTGAATCATTGCATCTGTTTGTAGTTACTTGATTTATCATTTTAGACATCAATTTTATAGAATTTGATAGGTTTACAACTTATTTCCCCTTTTGTTAGTGAAGAAGCTAAAACTTTTCTGTATGCTTCATTTCTGTGTAACCATAGACTGTAATTTGAAAGACTACCTTTCTACTCTTTGGTGAGGGAGAGGGGGATGCGTTGGGTATTAAAACTAGGCCTAAGTTAGGGTTTCTTTTGCTGTGATAAAACACTGTGACCAAAAGCAACTTGTGGCAGAAGGAGTTTATTTTGGCCTACAGTTTTATAGCACAGTCTATCACTGAAGGAAGTCAGGGCAGGAACTCAAGGCAGGAACCTGGAGGCAGGAGCTGATGCTGAGGCTGATCCAGAGTCCATGGAGGTGTGCTGTTTACTGACTGGCTCCCCATGGTTTGCTTACTCTGCTTTCTTATAACATCTTGACCACCAGCCCAAGGGTGGCATTGTCCGCAGTGAGCTGGGCCTCCCAAATCAATCATCAATCAAGGAAATGGCCCTGTGCCCACGGACCAGTCTGTCAGGCCATTTTCTCAATTGAGGTTGCTTCTTCCCAAATGACTCTATCTTGTGTTAAGTTGCTAAAAAACTAACTAGGATAGTTGATCTCTTTTCAACTTGACACAAACACATCACTTATCAAGCAATAACTTTTTCTTTTTTGTCCCTCAGATGTCATGTTAATATTAATGTGACAGTATGAAACATTCCAACTTTTAAAAGTCCCCCAGTCTTTAAAATTGAAATACTTTAAAAGTTCAGTGTCTTTAAAATATTTAAAGCCTCTTTTCAAAGTTTTTCTAAAATATCCAAAGTATCTGTAAAATTCCTAAGTCTCTTAACTATTGGTAAAATCAAATCAAAACAAAACAAAACAAAGCAAAAAAAAAAAAAAAAGAAAAAAACTACTGTGGAAATCTCACTGTTAGGCTCTGGGACCCCCTCATGAGCCTCTGGGCTCCAAAGGGCTTCATTTCTCCAGCTCTGCAATCTGCAGCACACACAGCTTGTCTCTTAGGCTCAGTAAGGCCAGTTCCACTTCACAGGTGCTGCTGTCCCTGGTGGTGGTCCCATAGTACTGGCATCTCCAAAATGCTGAGGTGTCTGCAACTAAGGTAAACTTCTACCAGTACCTTTTCCTGGGCTCTCTTCAGGGACTCTGATCTTGCCACATAGTACCAAGCCTTTTATTAGCCTTCAGTCTTGGGCATTCTGCTTCATCTGAGTTTGTATCTTCACCAATGGCCTCTCATCAAAGATTCCAGCCCTGCTGCACAGTGCCAAGCTTCAGCTGCTCTTTATGCCTTCAAAACCAGGACCACTTTGGAAACTCTTCACATTACCAAGTTCAGTTGCCTGCAGAAGCTACAGCCTTGGCTCCTGATGGACCACAGCTTCTGTGTGCTGACTCCGTGGAAATACTTCCAAAGATTTCAGTGATGCTGGTCTCTTGTTAAGTACAGCTGACTCTTCAGCCCTAGCCGACCAGTATCAGTTGCCCCAGTGAAGCAGAGGTTTCACTTTAGAGGTTTAAATCTCTTAATGATAGCTGATATTTCAGCTCCAGCTGACCAGAACCACCCAATCTTAAAACTCAAAATATCAAACAACCCCAATATAGTCTTTAAGGGACTCCCAAAACTTCCCTTTGAAACTTCATAAGCGGAGCTTCAATTCTCACACTGCTCTCAGCATTTTTATCTTCCAAGTTCTCACAGCAGCCCATTAAGCTCTGAACACTCAATGATTTCCCAGTCCAAAGTTCCAAAATCCTTCCACTACTATCCTTAAACATGGCCAAGTCTATCATAGTAATACCCTACTTCTGGTACCAATTTTTGTCTTAATTGGGCTTTCTATTTCTGTGATAAAACATTGTGACCAAAAGCACACAGTTCCACATCACAGTCCATTATCAAAGGAAGTCAGCAGGAACTCAAACAGAGCAGGAACCTGGAGGCATAGACTATGGAGGACAGGACTGCTACTTACTGACTTGCTTCCCATGGCCTGTTGTAGCTTGCTTTCTTATAGGACCACCAGCCCATATGGGGTATTGCCCATAGTGAGCTAGGCTGTCACATCAATCATCAGTCAAGAAAAATGGCCTTACTTTGTTTTTTAATGTGTGTGTGTGTGTGTGTGTGTGTGTGTGTGTGCGCGCGCGTGTGTGCACGCGTGCGCCGAGTGCCGAGTGCTTGTACAAACATGGAGGTCAGAATGCAACCTCAGGTGTTTTCCTCTAATGCTCTCCACTCTATGTTTTGAGACAGGATCTGTCACTTACTCTGGCTCACTGAAGATAGAGGATCTTAGTCTCTGCATGCTAGGGTTAGAGGGCAAATGTGGCAAGTTATGTTACACTTGGCTTCATTTTGTGGCATCAAAGATTTACTTTTAATTATGTGTGTCTATATGTTCATGTGAGTGCAGGTGTCCATGGCTGTGATCCACCTAATATGATTTCTGGTAGTTGAACTCAGGTCCTCTGGAAGAGTACTGTGTGCCATGTGCCATCTTTCCAGCCTCCACATCTTTTTTCTTTTTTCTTTTCTTTTCTTTTCTTTTCTTTTCTTTTCTTTTCTTTTCTTTTCTCTTTTCTTTTCCCTTTCCTTTCCTTTCCTTTCCTTTCCTTTCCTTTCCTTTCCTTTCCTTTCCTTTCCTTTCCTTTCCTTTCCTTTCCTTTCTTTTCTTTCTTTCTTTCTTTCTTTCTTTTTTTTAAATTTGGGTGCTGAAGATCTGAACTTCTGTCTAAATGCTTGGGCAGCGAGCACTTTATCCCTTGAACCATCTCCCCAATCCCAGAATACTGCCCTTTGATTTTAAGTTTTTGTGTGTCTAAAACAAACAACACCAAAAAAACAAAAAACAAAAAACAAAAAAAAACAGGTAGTGGTGCATTCCTTTAATTCCTTCACTTGGGAGGCAGAGACAAGCAGATCTCTGTGAGTTCGAGGCCAGCCTGGTCTGCTTAGTGAGTTCTAGGACAGCCAGAACTGCATAGTGAGACCCTATCTTTTTAAAAAAAATTTTTTCTATGTCTCTTAAATTCAGTCTTAATTCAGAATCTGGGAAAGAATGAAGAAATGCAGCACATAATTTTTAAGGTCTCAAGAACGTCATATAAATCTTGCTTCAAAATTGTGCAAAACACTGTTCAAAAATTTCCTGTTATTTCCCTGCCCGGCTTCTGTCTAGTTTTTATGAGAACTTCAATGAAGGATCGTATGTCACTATAGAAAACAACTTTAAATTGTGAACTTCCTGGTTGACAAAAGTTCTTTGGTCATTTCTACTGCTAAGGAGTATTTATTGGCAATAATTTTCACTTCATATCTAGGCTCTTGCATAATCTGTACATTTCCTGACAGTTCATAGCATCCTATTTCTTGGCACAGGGCATCAACACTATACAGTGCACTAAGCTTCTTACAGAACTCAGAGTGGGAAATACATTTATACTTCCCTCTTCTGGCATATATGTAGAAGTCAACGACATTTTGTAGTAGGCTAGAAATCTTTTTAATAAAAGCAAATATAGTTAGTAGAGGATTAAAAAGTTAGCTCCCCCGTCCTCATTATGACTATGTCATGAAAGAACGATGGTGTAAATACTATAATGCCATGATCTGGTAAGTTCTATTTGAGTGATATTTCCATATTATTGTCAACATGGTTCAAAGATATAATGACTTAGGTTGAAGGGAAGTGTGAGTGGCTGCCAAATCTGGCAATGTTGGGGAAATAGCTGTATTTGTCTTTTTATTGTACCTCATGTGGAAAGAACAGTTTCAGGTACTGTGTGTGCTAACTTCCTTCTGGACATCATAATGAATCCAACTAAAACATTTTAAAACTATTTCAGATGTGCAAGTCTGGAAGCCAGTATTTTAGTTTAAAGATTTCTGTTGTGTTTGACAAGTAACTCTTTGTACTGTTGCTCTGTGGCTTTTAGTTAAAAATTTGGAAAAAACTGCCATGATGTCATTTTTCTGCATAATTATATTGTGTTTATTTGAAAATTAGGCAGATTAATAATGAAGAGGTAAGTATAATGATTTTTGTTAAAATATTTTAAATAATGAAAATATGATTATATTTTTGACAAACTATGCCAGATTAACAAATGTTCTAATGAACAAATGTCAACATTTATTCCAGTTTTTCTGACATTTTCAAAAGATCTTACATAGTTTAGGATCGTAAGAGTTTTCCTAGTGCATATGCTGTTGTTTCCAGCCAAAGTATGTTGTCTTTTGTATAGTTGGACCGTTTTAACAAATGAACTGTCACTAATATTAAACCTTAGTATTCACAGAGTGTGATGCAAACAAATGTTCTCTCAACTTATATCCAGGCCCTCTAAGATATTACTTTAACACATGCTTAAGTAAGCACTCTAACTATTGGGCTGGATACAATTCCGGGCTGTCTAGTTGAGTAATTTCCTCAGGCATTCCAACTTTGATCAACCACAGCAAGAACTCTTAGCATGTCTGTAAAGCAGCCAGGGCATCTGCAAGTATGTCCTGAGAAAGAGAGGGAAGAGAGAACGCCAAAAGGAAAGACTACTCTGTCTTTAGGAGTTATGGAATGAAGATGGAAAGTTTTCTTATTTTGTTAGGAACCCTTCTCAACAATTGAATCTCTTCTTTCAAAGTATGCCATGATTAGTATTAATTAATGAAAAAGACTTCAGTTGGGCCTAATAAAAATGTTTTCTGGCTAACTCTGGTGACTTATCAAAATCCATTAATTTTTTAAAGAGCTATGTACTCTTTAAAACTGTAATAGTTTGCTAACATTTCAGACTCACTTAGTATGTACCTTAGTAAAGTGTATCTTCATTATTTCTAATTGGCTAGTTTTTTTTTTTTTTTTTGTAGGATTGTTGATATAACTGAATATTCATGAATATCTTAAAAAACAGAATAACTGAGAACAGGCATCATAGGACTTCCTCAGGTGTCTTTTTTACATGCTGTAAAGCTATTTGTTCTTCTGACTTTGTTTTCTGTAGTCCTGTAATAATAGATAGGCATTAATTAGTTCCAGTTCTTCAGTTTTTTGTTCTGTTCTTCCTCCTCCCTCCCTTTGGTGCTGGGGACTAAACCCAAGGTGTATTAGTATATGGTAGGCAAGTACTCTATCACTGAACTATATCCCCACCTTAATTCATTTCAGTTCTGAAAATCTTGCATTTGGGTTCAGTTTGTATTAACATTTATGGGAAGTTCATATTCTTCTTGTGACTTCCATGTGTAGATTTATGTCATTGCCTACCTTCTCAATTATTTGTCATGGAAAGGAAGGTTAACACAGTTAAATAAAATTTATTGAAAGTAAAAGTTTTGTCATATTTTCACTTAATGTTTGTTTAGAATTGAACAAAGGACAGTAAAATTTGCAGACTTACACCCATAAAGTCTACCTCCTGTATCCTAAATAATATTGCAGAGAAATGATAAATTGGCAAGCTGAAGAGAAGATGGAGGGCAAGTCCCAGGTTCACTAACTGATGTTTGGTGTAGGAGTATAAGCAGACATCCGAGTTGATCACTGTATTAGCCTTTTCCCATTGTAATGAAATAGCAGAAACTGAACTTCTTAGAGAAAGTAGTGAACTCAAGTATTTGGAAGTTCAGTAGTATGGTACTTACTGCTCTTGCAGAAGACCCATATTGGGTTCCTATCACCATCATGACAGCTTATAACACCTGTAATTGCAGATCAAGGGGATCTGATGTCCCCTTCTGGCCTCCATGGGCATTACATGCACAAACATACACATAGGCAGAGCAATCATACACATTAAATAAATCTTTAAAAATGTGAAACTTGTCAACATTTAAATATTAAGAGAATCATATAAAATATGAATTTATAACTTCTATTTAAAAAAAGAAAATGGAAATCTTGCCAAATGGAGTGTGCCTTTTTCAGGGCTACAGTCTGCCAGAGCTGAAAGACAGCTGGCTCTTGAGTTTAGAGCTTTTGAGTGTGGCTAACACTATTTCACTTTAAGGTATAGCTGAAAATAATTAAAATAATCTTGGATTAAAATGTCAAGTTTACCTTGTTACAAGGGCTAAGAAAATGAATTGATAGTTTGACAGTAGTTCAGTGCTCTTAGGGGCTGAAAATTGTTATAAAAAGAATTTCTATCAAAACTTAAGTAGCTTATGACTTTTGAAATGAATTCTAAATCAAACTAATAACTTTTCCAAAACACCAGTTGCAGCAGCTTGAACCATTACCCAAATGTATCTCCATAGAGTTTTGAAGCTGCGGCTTAAACAGGTCAAAGTACTTGCGGCTCCAGATAAGCTTGAATTAAATTCTTGATTCACTTGGAGTCTCGAGTAAAGTACTGTGCTGAGTGTTTGTGGTGAAAAATGTACCATGAGTCCAAACACGTTGCCTTCATTTCCATCTTTGTTTTGCTAACCTCTAAAGAATATTTAGCTTCCCACCATTTATCCTATCTTTATTCCATTATTCAATAGAAAACATGTTAGTACTTCATACAATATTTGTGACTATGTCACTAGTGATTGCCTAGAAAACTTTTATGTTACCTACCGGTCATTCTCATTTCAGTCTTTGTGAATGATTCACATCTTTCTCTACTGTAGGGTGAATCTTGCTACCTTAGTGATCACCTTTGCAGTGTTTCATAGTTGTTGTGTGGCTGTTTACTTCTTATTTCCTGTGTGCTAATGTTGATAGATTACAAACTTTCTTAAAATGGGCTTCACAAAGAGTGAAGTGAAGCAGCTTAGGGAGTCATTGAAATGAGTTTCTCAAAGTGAGGACATGGTCCAGCTATGACAGGGTCATGTGTAGTGGCTTATTAAGAAGAAGAAGAAAAAAAAACCGAACATTAGATTTAACTCATATGTTTCAAATGAGACTCTTTGGAGGTGGGAGAATTGAGAATTTCACTTAATGATTCTTTTATTTTGAGCAGACAGACTGATTGGATCCACAGTTATAACAGTCTTAAAAACTTTAGTTGTTTTATTCTAAGAAATTTGCGTTATGGTTTTAGAGCTGTTTATTGAGTATAGTAAATATGCTAGAAAGTAAGCACGTTTATTGTTTATGGATAACTGGTAATTTTTCATAGTGAACATAGCCCTGTGTCTGTAGCACCTGGACCAGGAAACACATTTCTGCCCCTCTAGAAGGTCTCAGTGACACTAGGGTAACAATATTTTGTGAGTTATAAAACTTGACATATGGGGACTGGAGCTCAGAGGTTAAGAGCGCTGGCTACTCTTCCAGAGGACCCGGGTTCAATTCCCAGCACCCACATGGCAGCTCATATCTGTCTGTAACTACAGTTCCAGGGGATATGGCACCCTCACACAGACATACATGCAGGCAAAAAAACAAAACAACAACAACAAAAAAACCCCAAAAAATCCCCCCAAAAAACAAAAAAACCCAAAAAAACAAAAAAAACCCCCAAAAAACCCAAAACTTGACATATGTAGAATCATTGAATATATGTACTTTTGTATCTCCTTTTGTATGTTTAATCGAGGTGGAAGTCATATGACAGTTTGAAAAACTAATATCAGTATGTTCACAGTGCTTTGTAGACCATTTTCTATCTTGTTCCAAATATTTTTATTTCTGTAAAGAATCCTCATACACCTTAGGCAGTTACTCTTTATTTGCTTGTCTTCTATCAGATGGCGACTCAGGGTCTGTTGTTTCTCTCTGTGGATGTATCTGTTCTGGATAATTCATATAACTGAAATCATACCTTTTGTGTCTCTCCCCCTCCCCACTTAAGTTCAACGCCTTTGGGGCACTTCCATATTGCAGCATCTGTCATACATCTCCATTCCTCTTTCTGGAGGCCTAGTCAGCATTGTTCTTGTACATACTACAGCACTTTTACCCATTCATCCACTGATGACTATGGGGCTGTTTCTACCTGTAGGCTATTGTAGACACCCTTGCTGTGAATAGCCCTGCAAAAATATTGAATACTTGATTTTAGTTTCTTTGTATATTCACCTATAGGTAGACTTTCTGGGTCACATGTTAATTGTATGTTGAACTTTTTGTGGATCTATTAAGCTGTTTTCCATAACTACAGAATGAACCATTTATCATTGCAGTAATAATGTATGAGAATTGCTTTGCATCCATGTTATTATGGTTTTTTCTTTTTTTCCCTTTGTCACTAAGGCTGTTCTTGTGGATGAGAATTGTGTCTTAGTTAGGGTTTCTATTGCTGTAAAGAGACACCTTGAGCACGGCAAATCTTATAAAGGAAAACATTTAATTGGAGTGGCTTGCTTACAGTTCAGAGGTTTAGTCCATTGATGTCATGTCAGGAAGCAAGGCAGCATGCAGACAGACATGGTGCTGGAGAAGGATCTGAGAGTTATTACATCTTGATCCAAAGGCAACAGGAAGTGAACTGAGATACTGGGTGTGGCTTGAGCATGTATGAGACCTCAAAGCCCACCTCCACAGTGACACACTTCCTCCAACAAAGCCACACCTCCTAATAATTCCACTTTCTATGAGCTTATGGGGACCAATTATATTCAAACTACTACAGTACCTTATCATTGTTTCTTTATTTCCTTATAGAAATGATATTCAGCCTGTTTTTGGTTTTTCGAGACAGGGTTTCTCTGTGTAGCTTTGCGCCTTTCCTGAAACTCATTTGGTAGCCCAGGCTGGCCTCGAACTCACAGAGATCCGCCTGCCTCTAGCCTCCCGAGTGCTGGGATTAAAGGCGTGCGCCACCACTGCCCGGCTTCAGCCTGTTTTTATGTGTTTGTAGGCCATTTGTATGTCTTTGGGGAAAAATACCTGTTGATGTCACTTCATGTCTTTTGCCCATTTAAAATTTTTCTTTTCTGATCATTCACAGTTGTAGAAGAGCTGTATATATTCTGGTTAGTAGAGTACTCAAAAATTTAAATTACCTTTTTCTTTATTTTGTGTGTTGGGACACATGTGCCATGGCATCTATAGGTCAGAGTACTGCTTGTGGGAGACAGTTCTCTCCCTACACCCTGTAGATGTACTCTGTGATTGAACTCTGGTTGTCAGACATGATGTCAGTAATCTTTACCCACTGAGCCATCTTGCCGGCTCTTGGATATTGGATTATATTGTAAATTTAAGTCTGAAATAAGTCAGAAGAAACAAAATAAAAACTAAGCTATGGACACCTTTGTGGTTTGCTTGTCTCTCCTGTTTAGCTTTCTGACCATGACCTATCTTCTATTTAGATTTGTAGTTTTATATTTACTATTGTCTAATATGCCATCCACTTTATTGTTAGTCTACATAGCCATGATTTCTGAGTCTTTGTAGTTGCAGATCAAAAACATTCCAACTAAAATTTGCATCTGTACTAAATATGTATAGCTTTTATTGTCATTCCTTAAATGGTATAGTGTAACAAGTATATTATATTAGTTATGTAGCCAAATTGGCTTTGAACTCATGGAGATTTTTCTGCCTCACCTTCCTAAGTGCTAAGATTGTAGGCCTGGGCCATTATGCTTGACATTATTTTTGAGACAGTTCACTGTGTAACCCAGTCTTGGCTTTTTTCTTCCTCTTTTCCATATATATATTTACAGTATTTGAGTATTTGCCTGCATGTGTATATGTGCACGACTGGTGCCCTCGGAGGCTAGAAGATAGCGTGGGATTCCCTGGAACTGGAGTTACAGATGGTTTGTGAACTGCCATGAGGGTGCTAGGAACTCAACCCAGGTCCTCTGCAAGAGCATCAATTTCTTTTAATTGCTGAGCTTTTTCTCCAGCCCTCTCAGTCTGGCTTTGGATATGTGTGTCCCTCCTATCTCAGTCTTCTGAGTATTACAAGCAGGAGCCAACAAGTCTAACAAATATGTGTTATTCAAGGTTCATAAACTTTTTCTTTTTCTTAATAATACTAGGTGATACTGGGGATCGAACCCAAGACTTCATGCATACTAGGCAAATATTTTACCACTGAACTACATCTTCAGTCTCAGTGCCACTTTACATAAGGGTTTAGTGTTCTGAAACTTACCCTCTTCAGATACCAGAGGACATCTGTATTTCATTCCGTTCCTTGCTCTGCCAACTTCTTCCCTTTCTTGGTACTGGATATGGAACCCAGGGCCTTGACAGTGTTAAGCATATGCTCTGCTACTGAAGGCATCTGCCTCCTATAGCTGGAATTGAGGCTACCTGTTGGGAAGAATATATTTTGTTTTGTGTATTGCTATAAACCCTATGATTTATCTCACTATTTAGCAAACTTGGGTCAAAAAGCCAAATGAGCTTTCTCCCTATTTTTGATGGTCTGTAAACTTGTAATGGTTTTAAAAGATGATTGAAATGAAATCAAAAGGAAACTGATATTTCATGATATTAGAAAATTATATGAGATTCAAATTTCAGGGTACAAAATGCAACTTCTTTGGGACGCAGCCATGCTCAATCATTTGTGTATTTTTTTTGGCTGCTTTTGTACCTCAGTGGCAGAGTTGAGTAGCTGAAGCATTGTGGTCCACAAGTCTGAATCATTTAATATATCTGGCTCTTTACAGGAAAAAAATTGCCTGGCAGTAGGTATCCAATAAATATTTGTTGAATGAATGAATCCTAACCTATACTACTACAAAGGAATTTAAATAGTGAAGCTTTCAATTAT
>CABHPP010109191.1:0-16779 GCA_902168425.1 Peromyscus attwateri
ATACAAAGAGGCAAAGGAAAGCCCATGAAACTTAGAGGAGAGCAGGAAGTGAACAATGCTTCTATTACAGGAGTTACAGAAGGAGAGATGGGAAAGGGCACAGAAGACCAGCTTAACCTGATGATAGATAAAACTCAGCAATCCGTGGAAGATCCAGAAAGTGTAAAGGCCTCAACAGACTCAACCCAAGAGAGTCTTCTCTAGGGTATACTGCCCCAGACTGTCAAAAGTGAAAGACATAATTAGGGCATGAAAATACCTAGAAAGGAATTCCCATAGACTAACAACCGACTTCTCAGCAGGAAGCTAAAGGGCCAGGAGAGAATGAGATGATTCATGCTTTCAAAGTGCTGAAATTAAACGAAACAAAACAAAAAGGCACAACCCACAAACCAAACTTCCAGTCAAGAATACTATGTTCAGCAAAGCTCTCCTTCAGAAATGAATGAGATACAAAGTTTCCAACATGAAGGCCCCAAATGAAGGAATTCATCACCACCATACTGGTCCTATAAGAAAAGCTCCAGGGAGTCCTGCATCTAGAAGTAAAGGAATAGCTACCATGAGGAATCACCACTGACTATCTCCTTTCCAGTTCATCAAGTCCTACCAACTCTGCTGTCCAGATATCTTACCATGTACCTGACAAATTCAATCGCTTCTGTCTGTGGCCGTTGCTATGACCTAGGCCAGATCACTGTTACCTTTCACTGGCCCACAAGAGCAGGAGCCTCTGGCTTTTCCAGCATCCATTCCTACCTCTGATAGTCATTTTTCCACATCAAAACCAAGGCGATATTTTAAAAGTGTGATCACTTGCTTCCTGCTCACCTCCTAAGTTTACTACCCAAGTGTCTCCTTAACCCCACCCTAGTCTAACCTTACGCCAACACTTCTCCAGGGCAAAATAGCACTGCTTCTGAGTTTACTTTTAGTTGGTACAACATAACAAAATCAAATACTTAATTTTAAAACGTTATAGCAAAATAACTGTAATAACAATCTCGACCACATCCAAATGATGAACATCAGCAATTGTGTTTCTAGTATACTATCTTCACTCTGAGTTAAAGAGTTACTATTATTCATCTTATTTCTATGGGTAGAGAAGTCAAGGCTTACACAATTGTTCATTGTAACATAGTCAATAGGAAATCATGTTGATCTAACTTGGAAGCCTGTACTCTTTAATGGCTGTACCTTGCTTTTCAGCTATAATTGTTCCAAATTGGGGAGCTGTGGATAGGCGGGCATTTTGATGCCAATTGTCTATATAGATTCAGTATGTTAGAAAAAAAATAAGTTAATGATCTTTAGAGTATGCGTTTCTACAGCCTTTTATCATAGTCTATTAAGAAATGGAAAATGAAAATGCAAGAGAGAAAACAGGAGAAAAAAGCAGAAGATTGTTAAATATATGAATTAGAGACCAAGTCCCTTTTGAGGATGAAGATAAAGGGCACAGAGAACAGAACAGAATGCAAAGAGGTTTACCATGACCCAGATGGAAAAAAACAAAAAACAAAAAACAAAAATAGGTTTCATCTATAGTGGTGCAAAAAAGGAAAAATGTTTATTAAAGAGGATAAAAATGTTAATTTAATTTCAAAATTAATAAAATGGAAGGAAAAACACATTTTTCTAAAATGAAACACCAAAAGCTACTGCAGTTCTATTTGCTTGTCAAAAAGAGTATTAGTTTAAAAGGAAACATGGGGAACAAAATCCTCTACTTAAAACACAATGGAGCAGCAAATGTCACCCTTAACCAATGTGACACCTACACGCAAGAAACCACAGTCTCGCCGGGCGTTGGTGGCGCACGCCTTTAATCCCAGCACTCGGGAGGCAGAGGCAGGCGGATCTCTGTGAGTTCGAGGCCAGCCTGGGCTACCAAGTGAGCTCCAGGAAAGGCGCAAAGCTACACAGAGAAACCCTGTCTCGAAAAACCAAAAAAAAAAAAAAAAAAAAAAAAAAAAAAAAAAAAGAGACCACAGTCTCTAGGAAATGCACACTTCGGAGAGACTCTGAGACTGTGTTTTGAGAGACATGGTACTGTTGACATGCACACTGTCCAGTTGTTCCCCCTCTCTTTTTTTGAGAAGAGTAGTCCTTATTAAAGGACACAGGACAGTTAACTTTCCCTCTAGTTCCTCATCCTCTACCTCCATCTCAAAGGTGGCTTTGATGCCAGTTGGAAAAGACCCTGCCTTGCAGTCTGCAAACAGAACATCCTCCAGTGCTGGCTGTTGCACATGTGGCATAGGGCTCACCCTTTTGTCGCGAGTCATCTGCTTATACTGACTCTCAGGCTGTCTTTGGCTCAGCAGTCCACAGAGAAGGATAAGCAATGCTTTAGATTCTTAAGCAATCACTGTTCCCAAGTGTAGACAAATAATTGTCTAAAGTTCTAAATTTCAAACAATTAGCACTATGAAATGCCAGCTAAGTGAAACTATGCCATATCAGTTAAAAGATTTTTTTAAATGTATAGAATGAGTTGCATCCATTTAAAAATGTATCTTTTGTTCAAAGGCTGGCTTTTAAAAAAGATAATTTGTTTAAAGTGTCGATATATTTCATTGTAGTTAGGAAACCATGGTTTTGTTTTTGAGGAAAAAGGTAAGATCTGAGTGTGTTGGTGCATGGTGGCAATCCTGGTGCTGGGAGGCTGCTGGAGAACTGCTAGCTTGGTGGTCAGCCCGTGTTACATAGTCTCAAAAGAAAACTTAGCAGTAACTTGCTTTTCTTGATTTCTCAATCTCTGGCAACTTATTACTTGGGGTGCCAATATCCAAATACTTTAAAAAAAGTGTATGTTAAAATTTTTATTTTTGGTAATGGTGCTTTTGTTGTTGTTGTTGTTCATTTTTAACTACACTCTAAAGGGATAGCAAAAGAAAAGCAAATTACTTGGCTATAAGGTAAATGTATCTTTAGACTCCAGGAATGGCGCAAACAGGAACTTCTCAAAAGAAAGCTCTGAATGACAGTGATATATTCCTTAGACACTGCAGATACCAGCGCAGAAATGTTTAAAAGGAGTGAAGGGGACCAGAGTCCTACAGTCTAATATACACTAAAGAATCTGAGCTATCAATGTCCACTTTATCTTGGGAATACATTTTTCTTGTATTTTATTTTGAGAGACAGGGTATTAAAACGTTGCCCAGGCTAGACTGTAACTACTGTCAGGCTTAAATCATTCTTTTGGCTCAGCCTTCTGAGTATCTTGAATATATTCATATGCCACCAAACCTAGAATAATATCTGTCCACCCTCTCTCTGAAAGGATCTCACTATGTAGCCTTTGGTCTAGAACTCTCCATGTAGACCGGGCTGGCTTCAAATTCACAAAAATCTACCTGCTTCTGCCTCTGGGGTGCTGGTATTAAAGGTGTGTACCTTTTGGAAGAGCCTATACACAATGAGCTGCAAAGTAAAAAAGACTAGAAAATCTAAATATTCAAGAAGTTGAATAAGCATGCTATTGAATATATAGATATGCTATATATTATGTACGCATATTCTTGTATTTCTATCACTTCATTTAATAAATGAAGTGATCAATCATTTTGTCCCAAATCACAGATAAATACAAAATGTCTGAAATGTATTTTGGTAATAAGGATACAACAATGGATAGAGAAAGGATTAGAACTGGTTTATTTATTAGATTTGTTCCCTTTTTTGCTTGTGTTTTTGGGAGGAGGAAGGGTATGCTAATCAAATACGTATAATCCAAGAAAAAGGGTGATTTAAGAGAGTGTATTCAAAAACTCAGAGTGTATAAACAAACGGTAGTGCATGTTCTGATGCTTCTAGAGATGGGTGATGTTTAGGGTTGAAGTACAGCTTTCCTGGAACACATGTTATTAAAAACTTGGTTTATAAAGTCAGTTAGTGCACTGGCGAACCCAGGACAACAGATGGAGAAATGGGTACAAGAAGGCTGTCACACTTGTAATACTGGCAATCAGCAATCAGTATCACAAACAGCAAACCCCTCTGGTTCTCCTCTGCTCCTGACTCATTACCGAACTCAGCAAGGCCAGCGTTTCCTGATTCTGCTTCTCAGTTACAGAAGGACAATGTGTCCATAGAGGGTGAGTTAATGTGATAGTGTGCAACGCTTATAGGAGTTTGACTGTGCTCTGACCACTTCTGGAAAGGATCGTGCCCTCTGCCACCCCACAAAAGCTTAAAGAGCACATGAGGGGCAAAACAGAGGGTTAAATTCTACTTAGCACCTGAATTTCCAGTTATGTCAATAGTTCCTTCAATGCACGTTTATTATTTCTTCACCCTTTTATATTTAGGTATTTTGAATCTCTCTTCTATCACATAATTTTCCTTTCCTATCTGTTTTTACTTACATGAAACAAGGACTTATTTTTGTCTTGAGTTCCTCATTATATTTATATGAAAAAATCTTTTGTTTTCTTCTATGGCTTATCTCGATATTGTTTGACTTATGCATCTTATTTGTCAAGCTTTAAGCATGTTAACCTTTCAATAGTAGGAAATCTTCCATCCTGTCACTTTAAAAGGAGAAATAACCACTGTATATAATGAACCAACAAAAATGTTAACACTTTCTTCACTGATATCCTAGTAAATAAAGGTCTAGAAACATCAGCCATTTTTTTCTCTTATAAAGTATTTATCTATTTCAGTTTATATTTGGATATACATTTTATATTATTATATATAGGGTAAGCAAAAGAAATGTTCCACACTTCTATTTTTAATGCCATTACTTCTGGTTGGATAATAGTGAAAATCTCTTAACATACATACAATATGGAAAGGACTGCCTCATTGTACTCTTGGGATGATTAATTATGCTTTTACATTAGAACAAAGGCTACGTGAACGTATGGTATTATTACTTCAATACAGGTAATTCATTGTAGTATAAAACAGCCATATATAGACCAAACAATAATCACTTACTACATGGGATAAAGCAAACCCCCCACTGAAGAATGGAGAAGGGCCTCTTTCTGCCTCTAATTAGTTTTTAATAAATGATACATAATAAATGGCCATGTTCTAATTAATCACAGTTTAGGTGTAGTCCCTGAATGGGGGTTGGGGATGTAGAAACTGTGGCAGCTATCTGCATAGCCTGTGAAGCTTTCTATGAAAGGTATTGCACTCAAAGTCTGAAGATGTGCCTGTTTTCATAGGGTCCTCTCAGGTCCGTGTGACTAGCGGCATGTAGATTCTCTATACGTAAGGTCCTAATAGTCTCTCCATCTCCCTCTCTCTGTGTCTCTCTCCTCCCCTCCCTCCCATACCTAGTACACAGAACAGCT
Source organism: Peromyscus attwateri (assembly GCA_902168425.1). Lineage (NCBI taxonomy): Eukaryota > Metazoa > Chordata > Mammalia > Rodentia > Cricetidae > Peromyscus > Peromyscus attwateri. The sequence goes on from CABHPP010109191.1 coordinate 5,322, forward strand.
CCTTTTCGTGTAAAGATACAAGTACACTACCACTCAGGAGTCCCCCCTACCCCCCCACTCCCTTCTTTCGACACTAGGGGCTGGGCCTCGCCTGGAGCACACTAGGCCAAGTGCTCTAGCATGCAGCCATCTCTGCAGCCCCTGTTTTTACTGTTTTGAGACAGGGTCTTTTGAAGTTGCCTAGGCTGACCTTTGAACCTACTTTGTAGCAGGTCTTGAACTCATGATCCTCCTACCTCAGCCTTCTGAGTAGCGGGATGACTGAACTGCACCACTAGGCCTGGCTAGTTTTGAGTGGTTTTTAAAAGGATGTTATTTGGTTCCCTGACATTAAATGCTATAAAACAGCCTGTGGACATTTTTCAGCAGAGTAAAGGACCTGAAGGAGTTGAAGTTGGTTGTAGGAATCCAGGTGGGATCTATTTTTCATTCCTGGTTTCTTCTGACATTTGGTCTTGTACTTTCTTCTTTAACTAGTGAAGATGAAGGAGACCTTTCCACAAGCATTCCGCAAGTCTCTAACAGTGGGATTCTGCTTTCCACAGAATAGTTGTGTTCTTTATGTTGTATCACCTTTACACTCGCCTGAGAAATGAGGCATGTTGAGAAGGCAGGTTTATCACTTGACAGGACAAAGTGGTGTTGTGTGTTCACTGAACATGTTCCTCTCTCCATGCTTGCATTAACCGCATCCATAGCTCTATCATACTGCCTGTCTGCATGTAATTTTGCATGTAAAGGCAAGGACTCTTAACATTACCTCAGAATAAAGAGGCTTAGGGGAAAATGATTGCTTGCTCTTAAAAATGGACAAAATATACATACATATTGAGACTACAATCAACTATTCCTGAATAAGCAGAGACAATTCATTCTGAGAAATTTTAATGCACATTTTTCTTTACAGAAATTTCCTCCATTCCCAATTGGATTACTTCTTGAGTGTCTTTGTCCTCAAAGAGTATGCTTTCTCTCTGCTGAACATTTTGAATAAATGTCTGCTATGATTAGTTAAATTTGGGGGATATAACTTACTTTATCATCAACATGAGTGTACCCTTTCTACGTGCCTTTATCAAGCTACACACAAAAGAAGAAAGGATCTTTTTCATAAAATGCACACATGTATGGAAAGCTAGATCACCTTCCATGACATGGTGTAGACAAGCTACTGCATACATATGCAATGCAGGTGCATTTTTATGTAGTGAGTGCATGCCTGCATTATGCCCTCACATTCCTTCATCCCACTGTCATCTGGCCACACCTGCATCCATGTGCAACTCCATTTCTATCAAGTTCCGTCCACCTAGTGCTGCAGAGCCTGGGTGCTAATATTGTATCTTTTCCTGTGGTAACTGTGACCAGCTATTTACACCCTAACAATTCTGGCACAGAGCTGATTTAGCATTTTTATTGGAATGTGAAAGCTCTTAAAAGAAGAAAAAAAAATCTAATCAGGCAGAAGAGATAGAAAACTTGCTGAATTTTCTCTCCCCCCGCCCCGGGACCCCCCTGAATCCTATCAAAAGCACATCTTCCATTCATTGCTTCCCAGTGTCATTATGACAAGCGGCTACAAATCAATAGCAGAGGGAGAGGCAGGACCAACCCGCACTCACCCAGTGATAAAGATTCACTCTCAGCCCCGATTTGCTAATAGCCCATAATAGCAGCCATTGGCGCCCTGCATTAAATCATACATTTCACTCTGCGTTTATTATGGGATTTTTAAAACTCCTCACCAAATTGGATTTTCTCGATGGTCTCTAATTTCCACATTTATCATTTAAAATTAAACTCCGCTGTGGAGAGGGGGGTAGAGAAAGAGAAGGTAGAGAGAGGCCAGACAGTGGTATATTTTTCCTTTCACCCCCTCCCCTTTATAAAAACCCATAAATAACACCAGGTATCAAAGCCATAGCAGCTGTGGTAATGCTTGTTTCTAATATAAAAAAATTCTAGAAATCAGCTTGGAATGGTCCATATATGCTAGGCTATGAAAGAAAATGGTAGTTCCAGATGATGAGACATATATACATACAGAGAAGGTTTCAAACAAAAGAATACTGGTTTCAAAAATCCCCAGTAATGTCACAATGCAGGCGAATTACAAAAAAAAAAAAAAAAAAAAAAAAGCAATCAGAAAGAGATTTGTGCCATTCTGCAAATACATCAGAGTTTGTAAAAATTATATTTATCTTTTTCTAAAGCTCAGTGGCAGATGAAAAGTAAAACATCCCTCTTGGCTTTTAGTTCTGAAACAGCTTGTTTTACCTTCTATATTTTCCATTTTAAAATTATCATAAAATTTCATAAGCCCTTTGGTTGCTATAGCAGAAACCAAAATAAGTTCTTGCCGCCTCCCCCCCACCCCTGCCCAACACACAGACACACAGACACATAGACACACACACACACACACACACACACACAAACACCCCTCCCCAAATACCCAGTAAAAAGAGTATCAGCCCCTAGGACCTTAAACCACAACACATGTAGCTTTTTGATTAAAAACATTGTAATTTTTGGGTATAAAAGTGAAAATTAAACTGCATGTCTACAGCCTAATAATGAAATGGTACATCTTCTCAAGGTTGCCCAAGTGTGGCCAAGTGATAACTACTATATGGCTGGACCTGAAGATGTCAGTGTATAGAGATGCTGAGAGAGGCTAGATCTAAGTGAGGCAGTAATCCCTTCACTGGGCACTTCCTCAGCCATAAAGTCTGCCTACAGAATTATTTTTAAGAAACACAGGAATTAACTTGTAGATCATTAAGAGCTTTTTAAAAAAAGAAAGAAACAAACACAAACAAAAAACCCAGCCACTCCATAAAGGTACTGTAGTTAATCTTCAGAGACTATCTTTTGTTTTTGGAGTTCCGTTTAAAAGATTTATTTTCATTTTATGTACATTTTGACACAGGTATGTCTGTGTACCCTGTGTGTGCCTGGTGCCTATGGAGTTCAGAAAAAGCATCGGAGTCCCTGTAACTGGAGTTACAGACAGTTGTGAGGCACCAAGTGGGTGCTGGGAATCAAACCCGGGTCCTCTGGAAGGGCAGCCAGTGATCTTAACCACTGAGCCATCTCTACAGCCTCATTATCTTTGACAAAATTATCTAAAATGCTTTTAGTAATCCTTTAAAAGTACCCACCATCAATTGCTTCAATTCTTTTCTTCTCTCTCCCTTTTAAAGGTTAAAAAGTGTTTTCTTCTGGCCCCTTTCCCTTTTCTCTTCCACTCCTCATAATCAATAACCTCCATTTTAATAAATTTTTTATTCAAATGACACACTGAAGAGTGAAGCAATAAAAAGGTATGCTATCAATTTTTACTAGGTACAGACATTTACATAGCAAGCATCCATAAGACCCAGTGTTTGCCAGTGTCCCAGAAGCCTCCTGTGCTCCTTTTCAGTCACTCCCACCTCTATTAAGGATGGCTCTCTAGCTTGCTACTTTAACATCATAGATTAATTCTGCCTACTTTTGATCTTCATAGAAATGGGATAATCCAATACGCACATTTTATGTCTATCTTCTTTGATTCAAAGTTATGTAAGACTAATGCATGTTGATGTATGTAGTTATAGTTTACTCATCCTCACATACACAGAGCAGGGATAAGCAAACTCTGGCCAAAGGGTCAAACCTGGTCCCTTGCTTTTGTATGGCTTGTGAGCTGAGTAAGATATTTCTGTTTTAAAGTTGTTTTTTTTTTTAAACAATCAAAATAGTAACATTTTACTACCTGTGAAAATTATAAAAATTTCAAATTTGGGTGGTTGCAAATAAAAATGGGGAGGGGGGCCGGGGTGGCCAGCACTGCCAGGCTGTTCTCTCAGTACTGTCCTGGCTGATCGCATGCTATAACAATAGGAACTGAGCAGCTGCGACACAAAGTCAGATCACAAAGACTAGAACACTTACAATCTGGTCACTGACAGAAAAAGCTTGGACTCATGCCTTAAAGTGTTCCGTTGTGTGACTACTGTACACAGTCTATTTACCCATCTACTGTTAGAAGACATTTGGATTGTTAAAAGAAATGGGCATAAACATTCTAGAACGCATATGTTTGTAAATACAAACAGCATGAGTAGCAGAACTGCTAGGCATGGCTTACATATGCTCTATTGTGTATCTACTGCCAGTTTTCTACAAGTGCAGTTTCACCAATTTACAATCTACACACCATCAGCAGTGTACAAAAACCTCAGCTGCTGTTTTCTTGCCAACCCTTGGTATTTTCATTAGTCTAGATGTTTTAATTTGCATTTCCTTATGTTTAATAAGAACAGACATCTTCCTGCACGTTGTCTGGCTTAAGCAAAGCTTGTGCATGCTGTCACAGAAAGTGTCTGGGAGCTCATATGTGCATCTGTCTGCTTGTGTCCAGAAGACGCTGTTTCCTTGAAGTCATTCACCACCTTTGGCTCTTACAGTCTTTCTGCCCCCTCTTCCACATAGATCTTGGAGTCTTGAGGTGAGGGATGTGATATAGATATCCCATTTAGGGCTGAGCATTCCAAAGTCTCTTATTCTCTGCGTGTTGACTAGTTCTGGGATTCTGCTTTAATTATCATCTACTGCAAGAAGAAGCTTCTCTGACAAGGGTTGAGCATTACACTGATCTACTCGTACGAAGTCCAACTCCTATGCACAGCTAAGAAGCTATTTGAAACTGATAGCTGCTGGGAGAGGAAAAATTGGTTTTCTTCAGTGGGATGACTGGGTATATCAATCACACTCCAAGGCAGGCCCCATGCTCAAGCATTGTCAGCCAACACAAATTGGACTCTATGTTTGTTTTGGGGTATGGGAGTGGATTGTTTTTAAGAGGGAAAAAGAACATGAAATTGGGTGGCAGGGAGGTGGTGGAGGATCTGGGAGAAGGAAAATAATATGATCAAAATATATTGCATGAAATTCTCAACAAGTAAATAAAACAATATTTTTTTAAAGAGCAGATGGTACTGCCATTTAGGTAACCTTTTTATGGAGGTCTGTTTGAGTCTTTCACCAATTTCTCTATTGGGCTATCTAGCTTATTGACTTGTATTAGTTATCATGTTGTATGGATACAAACATATTGTTACATTATCTGCTGTAAATGTCTCCAGGGCTATGATGTGCTGTTTTACTCTAAGGGAGTCTTTCCATGAACAGAATTTCTTGATTTTAGTCTGGTTCCGAGTATCCATATTTTCTTAATACACTATTTGTGCTCTTTTTTTTGGGGGGGGGGACATGGCATATCCCAAAGGCATCAAGGTTAGACATGCATTTAAATTGTTCATGTGCTTTTGGTTGGCTTATTATGGTTAAGACCTGAAGTACCATGTTGAACAGAAATAATGTCAGTGGGTCTAATCTTTTTATGTTGCAATTTCTAAAACTTAAAATACAGTCACATCATTTTCCCCTTCTTCCTCCGACCCCTCCCATTCTACCCTCCCAGCTCCTTCTCAAATTCATGGCTTCTTTATTTCAATTATTATTTTTATTTTATTATTTTTTCAATTGTGTGTGTACAACATGCTGAATTCATTTGGTGTCATTGATATTTATATGATTTTGGGGTGACCATGTGGTATTGGATAACCAATTAGCAGGCTCATCCCCAGGGAAGACTATTCTCCCTAATCTCCCTTGCTTTCAATTCTGCTACACATTTTTGCAGATATCCTTAATCAGGTTAAGAAAATTCCTTTCCATTCCTGGTTTTTATTATGAATTAGTATTTAAGTTTATTGAAGATTTGAAACAAAATCTAGCAAGATGATCATGTAATTCCTGTCTCTCCTTTAGCTGACATGGTGCATTATATTGACTTGGAAATGTTAAACCACTTAGGCATTTCTAGACTACCACACTCAATCATCATTTTCAATAATTTCTATATACTAATAGATTCAATTTACTGATATTTTGTTTTGGATTTTAAAAATACAATGATTATAATAAAGACTAGTTTGTAGTTTCCTATTCTTACAGCATCCTTGTTTGATTTTACCATCTTCTTTATACTTTTAGAAATCCTAGTGGGATGCTAAGAGCTCCTTCTGAAAAACAGCCGTAGTGTTATAATAATGGAACAGAGTGCTGGGAGACTGGCATTTCTTATGTTCTACCTTCCAGAAGTTTCATGATTCACTATTTCCTAGTGTGCACTTCTCCACACAATCTTTTGAACATTCTTCTAAATTTTATAAGTTTAATTTCACTTCTCAGGACCCTGAATTCAACAGTCTAAAGTAAGGGCTTTTGTTAGGCACAGCGTATTAGGTGCTTGCCATCTGCAAGAGCAGGTATTATCGGAAATGACAGAGAAGTCGAAGGTATATTCTCTGCCCTGGATGGATTTAAAAGTAAGATAAGAACTCCCTTTTAAAATTATAAATCATCTTTGGATTCATCTTTAATTAAATTCTTTCATTCAGTTCATGAGGCTTTAAAAAATGACTTCTATTATAATGTGGAAAACAAGTTAACGAGGGAAAAGTTGAAAATAAAGCAGAAAGAAAGTACAAAATAATTCACAGTCCCACACACAAAGACAATCATTGCTAGCATTTAAATTTGTTGCAGATAACCTTCAAAGTGTTACATTCTCATATTTTCTTTAAATATCTCCATAGTTGATATTATTAATTTCACCTGTGTACAACTTTATACTTTTATCTAGGCTTTTCCAAAATCTTTTAAAAAAGACAAATTTCTTAACAGCTTCTAAAGTTTTTATCTTTAAAACTATAAAGTATAGTAATTAGGAAATTTATTTGAATGTGTGAAATGAAAATTCACTTTTTTCTTGGTGAATCTGATATGGATCCCAACTTGGAAAGTTAATGTTACATGCTTCATAGGTCAATATCTTGCCGCATCTCCTTTAAGCAGTCCTCATCTCTGAGATGGGTGCTGGGCAGTCAGTAAGGAGGCTCAGTGGGTAAAGACACTTGTAGAAAAGCCCAAGGACCTGTGTTCCACCACATGATCCACATTTATGTTGAAGGAGAGACCTGACTGCTCCACAAAGTTGCTCTCTGATCACATGTGGGCATGGTGTGCAAATGACCTCCAAAAACAACAGACACTGACATTCCAAAAGACTGACGCAAAAATTTTCCTATTTTCTATAGGACATTGAAACACTTTCAAATTTTCTGTAGGACATTGAAACATGGGGTTGCTATGGGAAGAGCTGGTTTAGCACAGCAATGAGAGCCTCCTGCTCCACTCTGCACTGAATCTGAGAGCAGTCACAAGTACTCACGAGGTATAGAAACTTGCTCAGCTGATTTCAATTTTCTATGCCTCAGTTGCTTATCTCTAAAGTGGAGAAACTAATAATGACCTCTTGTAGTTTCAGGACTAAGAAAGCTAGAAAAAGGAAGTCCTTTTGGGTCTATAGCCAGTCCTCAGAAGCATCGGCTTTGACAGGCAGGCTCGAATGCTGCTTTTTTCAAACACACTGAAGCACAGCTAGCTATACTTCCAGTTTTCTGATGACAAGTCTCCTTTGTGCGGCTTGCCTCAGAACCCTGGAGCCGGTGTCTTTGGTTTAGTTTCCTGCTTCATGCTTACTGTCTGTCATGTGCTCTGTACCTCGTTCCCAAAACAATGCACAAGTTCCCAGATTTAAGTTTTGTTGGTGAGAACTGACTTTTATTCTAGGCCTCTATCTAAGCTAGCTCCATTATAGCTGTGCAGATAAAAAAAAAAGATGGATGGAAGGAATAAAGTCAGGGGTCAAGTTAAACTGGCAGCATTGTGAGGATTCTCCAGTTTTCTCTTTCTTTAGCTAATCTAGAATTCAAAGAGTACAGGCCATATCTGTTCAATTAAGGGGGTCAACTAAACAACTGACATTTAATAAATGTTTATCATTTGCAGTTATGCAATGAAATATAGAAGATATTAAAATGACCTGAAAAAAAAAAACAAGCCAGGGACAAGAAATAACTTTAATAAAAATTCAAAATACAAATCCTAAACTCTTATTTTTGAGGTTGTGATACTTTGTCATCACAAGAGACTGGAAAGATCAGAATGAACTGTTTTAAAGTCTTAAAATCTAAGCCTGGAGGCTTTCTTTAATCTGTACACAAGACAGTTTAACATTGTTGCAACTATAATTTACATAAGAAACTATTTATTTCTTTACAAAACTGCAAGGTTGTTTGTAAAACATCAATTCTGTGAAACATTCAGATATGGTTAAGGTTATGGATTTTCTCAAGATGCATGTGTGAAAAAAGACACTAAAACAGGACAAGGAGCTTTAATTACAAGCTGAGGCCTTCTAGTTTGAGTGCCAGTCTTAACAATCACTCTTATGTGGATTCCACCCAGTGTCCTCACACTTTTTAAAAACTGTTTAAGAATCTGAAGCATCCTGTGGCTTATTGATTTTTTTAACCACACACTCTGCCACTAATGTCCATCACTTGTGTTTCTCCTGATGACTGCTTCTTGGGGGGAATGAAAGTTGGAAAATGTGACACAATAATTCCAAATGGGATGACTCAGTGTAAATACTGAGGAGGAAAAGTAGTATTTTAAACCACAAGCAGAAATATCTTCCTTCCAAATGGAACTGATCTGCAAAACCCAGTTCAAGTCAGCAAACTAGCAAAGAATTACTAAGGTAGCCACTTTGCCGACACTGGTACATCAGCAGGTCAGTTTTCTCTGGAACAACAAAACAATTTGAAGTTCGTTTTGATGCCTGATTTTACTTAAATTTGATTTTACCTGGAAACAATCATTTCTAACCCAGCCTAAATGCTCGAACGTGGCTGTTAATTCTTCTGTATTTCTGAGGAAATCTCAGACATCTTTTGTAAGTCATTTTCTCCCCAAGTCAACAACCCACCAAGAGTTGTATCATTTACCTCTAGAGCTATTCATGTGACTTATTTCTAATGCAATTCTGTTTTTTGCATTTCATCACTGGATTTCTGTACTTGATAGAATTTCATACTTTAAAGGTGCACATACTCCTATCAGCTCCCTTACATCCTTCCCAGAACCACCTGTGGTGTAAGAGGCTGGGGGTAAAGAGTAGATATAAAAAAGTCAAACTGCCTGGACTTGAACCTAGGAGTTCTCAGATAAATGCCTGATTGGCCTTGGGCAGTTTACTACACGTTTCTTCACAGTTTATTACACAGTAAAATGGGAGGTATGATTGTACTGAAGCAAACACATGAACATCATAAAAACACCATATAATGAATTAGTCCACAGCCGGTATTTTCTTGACAGTCTCCAGATTTTAAAGAAGGAATGGCTAATTGGCATATTCTCTTCTGTGCAGCCAAGTGATTCTTTTAAAACAAAAGTAAAATGAGGGTTCTCTTCTGATCAAACTCTTTCAGAGGCTTCCTGTCTCATTCAAAGTCAGAGTCCATCCGTGGCCTCCCTGATTGAAACCCTCTTCACTTCTCCCTTTGTTCTCTTTCTCTGCTATCTCTCCCCTCCTCTGCACTACTCGGTCTGTTGGTTTTCTTACCCCTAGAATGTGTTAAACATGCCTCTCTTTGGGAGTCTATTAATAGCTGCTCTCTTCCGAATAGAATAGCTTTACCATTAGCAAACTTTTTCTGTCCACCACTATAAAAGAGCAAATCTGTTCAAACCTAGGCTTTCTTGGAGCCGTTTACCTTATCTGTCTCTACAGTACTTATCTCATCTGACAAATTTATCTTCAAGTGGTAAAATGACCTCTAAGGGTTTAATTAAGTATGATAATTGCTGACTGAAGATCTTCTCTATTTGTTGATTCTGTTGGCACAGAAAGCCATGGTAATTTTAAAGATCTACCAGATTGACTTCTAAGAAGTAAGACCTTACAGTTACAATGTAATCTTTGTGGGAAATCTTTCCTGATCTTATGCTCTCTTGTTCCTGAAATGGAAAGTACACCCTGGACTTGATGCCTACCATTCCCATGAGTGCTCTGAAAGCTTGCGAAGTTTTCATTTCATCACACTGTGATATTCTGGAATAATTTTTCATGTCCAACAGTATATCTTAGAGTTTTATTCCTAATGATATGTACAGGTATAGCTCATTATTTTAATTGTTCTATGTGTTTTATTGAGTGAATATCCTCAAATTTATGCACCCATTTTCTTATCCCTGGACAATTAGACTTCTTCAGCTTTCCATAATTATTTATAATGTAACAACAAATATTAACTTTTTACTTTTTTGTGTACATATATTGGAGTTTATAAAACATACATGAATATTTTCTACTCTCCAAAGTATTATCAAACTGAATAGCTAGAAAAGTAATTACTACAACTATCATAGTAACAGTAACTATTTATGGTATCACCTGTAGATTTTGAGATTATGTTATGTTCTTATGTCTGTGTTAATGAATATTTTCCATTTAATTTTGCATTAAGCTGATGAGAGTGAAATAGTAGCTGCAATAAATACTTATTATTTAAACGTGTGTGTGTGTGTGTGTGTGTGTGTGTGTGTGTGTGTGTGTGTATGTATGCATGGACATGTGCTATGGTGTGCATGTAGATGTCAGAGGAAAACTTGCAAGAGTCGGTTCCCTTCTACACTGTGAGCACTGAGGATCAAACTCGGGTGGTCAGGCTTGGTGGCAAGTGCCCTTATCCACGGGGCAGTCCAAGTATTAAAGCTGCACACAGTATTGGACTCTCATGGCAGTGGTTAGGGCGATTTGGGGGAAAGTGCTGCCTTCACGATGTTGGGTCTTCCTGTTAACCCAGGTCTTCTGTCCACTTATTCAGATTTTTTTCCAACTTTCATTAAGGTTCATCATTTACTCTGTAAAGATTATGTATTTCCTCCTATTGATTTATTCCTCTGTATCTATGGTCTTTATGTCACAAATGGAAATTTTCAAACCTTCATTTTCTTCCATGGCAATACCTGACAGACAATCGATTTAGAGTGCTAATTATGTGCATTAGAAAAGAAGTCTTGAGTCAGTTATGTAAGTTCTTCTTCAGGAACTTTGAAAGAGAAAGCAAAATAAATCTGAAGCAAGCAGAACAAAAGAAATAATAGAGGTGAGCAGAATTGGTTGAAGTTGAAAAGAGTAAAACAGTTGATAAGAATCAATGAAATGAAGAGCTGGTTTGTTTTCTATGTGGACATAGTGCCTCCCTACATTGCCTAAGCTGACCTTGAACTTGTGACCCTTCTACCTCAACCTCCTCAGCAGGTGGGACTGCAGGTCCACACCAACACTCTAGCAAAGAACTTATTTCTTTTTTTAAACATAATAAAATTGGCACATCTCTAGCAATTAGTAGTATTGATAATAAAACAGAAATATTGCTCTATCCACAAATCAATCAAAAGGACAATGGGAGAGAGCTACAAATAACTCTACAAACGCAAGTCTGATGACTTAGATAAAACGGACCAATTCTTACTGACAAAAACCTGAAGT